>APFE030813299.1:0-12004 GCA_000404065.3 Pinus taeda | reverse complement strand
AAAATTACACACTAAGGGCTGCAACCTAGTGAAATCTTATGCAACTGTTTCAGACCAGACTTTAGACCAAAGATTAGCCTCTTTGATCAGAGAGGGCTCTCTCACAAACTTCTGATAAGAATTAATCACAATAACAGAGGGCTAACTCTTTACACACTTATGAAAATGAAGCTGGTTGGACACACATCAGATTTGGTCTTCATTGGGCTATGGAGTCTCACACACTTAGTAAACAAATTACAGTCATTTCATGGAAGTCAAGGCTCTTTGCATTAATTGTTCAAACATTACTTCACAAAAACCACAGCTTGCCAAACACACAGGAAGTCAGAGCATAAGGTATGAATTCTGAGTGATTGTGTTGTGACAAAGGTTGTACCAGAACATTAGCAAAAAACCACAGCTTGCTAAACACACAGGAAGTCAGAGCATTGAAAATGAATTCTGAGTGATTATGTTATAACATGGCTGTATCAGAACATTAACAAAACAAAATACCATCACATTTGAACAATATAATCCATTGAGAATCTTGAGAAGAAACAACAGTCGTTTACTATTACTGCAATAAGAAAATGTACATATACCAATATGAGAACTCAGTCTTTTTCATAAAAAGTCTCCAACCCTTGATACATCCAAGTTCTTGCTATATATAGGAAATAAAGCTATCCCTATCTTGAGTCTCCTCAACAAGCATGAAGGGAGCTCGAAAACTTAAAACTAACTACCTTATCCGTATTTAAACTAATTTACTAAATACATAGGTATTGCTTTTAATGCAAAGAGTCCTAGTTCTAATCAAATTCTGCTTCTTTCTCCTTGTTTACTTGATTCCTTCTTGATTTTGACAGCTGTGTTCTTCATGTAGGAGCTGAAATGTATCCTGAGGAGCATTCGTTGTACTTGCTGTCTTGGATCCTGAATGTGTTGCTGACTCAACCATTTGTTGCAGAAATATCCTTTGTTTTCCTGGTCCCTGTTTTGCTCCATGTTCTTTTTCCAACAAAATATGCTTTAAGCTGTATTAATGACCTTTAATGACCATGCCATACACCATCTGCCTGAATAATAAAGATGCTTCTCGAATACTGCCAGGTGTTGAACTCAAAACCCTGGTGAGCCTACCAGAAAATCCTAATTCTGCGGTCATAAAGGAGCTTCATGGAACTTGGTAAAAACAACAGATCTTACCTTTATGCATTGAGGTTTACACTTGTCAACCTTTGAAGGCTTAAGCAACCATGGTGATTCCCTTTCCATCCTCGAAGCCTTTCTCCACAAAATTTGGTGACCTCAGCAATGTTTTCAAATTTTCTCTTAAAAATAGTCACCTACAGCAGTTTCGTAGCGCGCTACGAAACTGCTGTTTCTTGCAAAATCACAAAATCACAGTCTTCAATCATTTCAGACTGCCACATCTTTTCTTTTGATCCAAAAATAGCATACTATCCTTTCCTTTATACATGCCTCAAAAACATTAATGAACCCTTTTTTTTAAAAAAACATGAAACAAAACTTGGTGCAATAATGAAAATAAATTCATTTGGCAGCTAACTGGCCTAGCTGAGCCTTTAGTTTGGCCAGTTCACTTTCCATAGTAGCAATCTCGGACACTGTCTTTTCATAATTGGCCAACTCTTGGTCAGCTGCTTCCCATTTTCCTTTAGTGGATGAGGTTTTCTCTTTTTTAACCAAAGGAGTCTTTTCCTTTTTCTCTTTCTTTTTGCTCTCCTTGGTTTCTTTGGCCTGAGCTACCTGTTTTCCTTTCTGTTTGGTCTGCTCTCTGGTATAAATTATCCTTTTAGTTTCCTGTACCTTCTCTACCTTTACTGCCTTTTTTGCCTTCTTTGCCTTATCTGCTTTTTTTATCCCTTCTGTTTTCTCTATCTCAGGCAATGGTTTAGTTAGTTTTGTTATTGCCTTGGCAGTCTCCTCACCCTTTGGAATTTGTTCTGCTGCTTGTGCTTGACCTCTAGTAATTGGCCTTCGGGGCCTCACCATGAATTCCTTTCCCGCTTCTTCGAATCTGAGCCTTTTAGAGGCTTTAGATTTCTTAGAACTGTCAGGAGATGAATGTGTCAGGTCTATTGGCACGGGCTCCACTTGTACAGAAGTAGCTTGTTCAAAGTCAATGGCTTCTAACAAATCTTTAAGGCTACCCTTTGACATGGGGCTGTCCTCTGTTGCAATTGACTTTCCCTTTTCTTTGTTCAACTGGCTCCTTGTTCTGACTTTGGTTTGCTGTGCTATTTCCTTTGGCTTGGATGCCACTTTCTGGTATTTCATCTTTTGCTCAGATGGTTTTGGTGTTTCTTTGATAACTATGGGTTTCCCTGATTGTTTTGTTTTATTCTTTGTTTTCTTACGGTCTTTAGCCTGCTGCTTAGGCTTAGCCACTGTAGGCTCTTCCACTATTGTTTCCAGTACAGGTTCCTCAACCATTGCAGACTCTTGAGTCCCTTTTTCTTTTTCTCTGTCTGGTAAAGGGGTTAGACCGGTTTTACTTTGGAAACCCGACATGAAGATAAATGAATCCCAATCCCTTCCAATCTTATTCAGGCTATCTAATACCAGTAACTTGATTAGGCCATGATGAAAAAGAGACGTTTCATGATTTTCCTTTTTATATTGAACCTTGTCACACATTTTGCCTAGACTCCTAAACAGATAGAAAGGAATATCTATGGAGGTCTTTCCTGTGAAGTGTAACAGAAGCTTGAAATGGTAGGAGTATATTTTTGTATACCTGCCCTCACAAGTGAGGTACTTCTGAATAGCTGTAAGTATTAGAGCATACTGCTCTTTGATATAATGCCTGGGAATTGCCTTAGAAAGGTCCTGGTTGACATATTGCTCTTTCAGAAATTCTTTGCACGGTGTTGTATCAAACTTGTAGTTTTTGAACCACTCCTGACCACTCCTTGGGATCTTGGTAACAGTAGAGATAACTTGTGGAGAAACAGGGAATTCTAATAATGCAACTTTAGAATTTAGACCACTAAAGTTCAGAGCAAAAGCTTTGGTTACCTCCGTATGCCCGCCCTTTAGTTTCTCACAAAACCTCCAGCAACTGGCTTGTTTGAACGCTCGAGCAACACTTTCATCCCTTAGCGTGAGGTCGAGTCCCTCTGGTTCAGTCCTTAAGCATCTCCCGGATCTATTCTCTCGTTTTTCCATCTTGCTCAGAAAAATCTTTGCACAGAAACTCAATCAGCAATTACAAATCTCTCAACAGCTTTGGCTTTCAGAATGCGGGCTCGCTTGCAGTAGACTTTCTTTTGAATAAGAATCCGGGCGGCTTCCTTTTGTTTTTTGAAACACTTAGCATGGGATAGGCACGTTGAATGCAGTCATGAATAAACATAATTGCACCACCTTACCTCATAAGATTGATTAACATCATAGACATGTGTGTGATCCTATTCTAATGGCGGGATGAATCCTATTATGATCTAGATGGGATGTCGACTGACACATTTAAACGGTTTTTGATGACTCACACCCCAAGATTTGACACTTCAAGGCAATGTACTGCAGAAAATACCCGAATCCCCGATTTCGTAGCGCTGGCAATCATGAAATGACATGCCGCGCTACGCAATGGCTGCTCAGGAAAGGTGGAAAATGATTTCGCAGTTAAAACAGGCCAATAATATTTACGCTACGAAACTGTGCAATGTCAGAATGATATAATCAAGACTAGATATGCTATGGGAGATGGAAACTAACGATTTCTTAACAAGGACATACCTCAATATCTTTGGAAAAGACTAATTTCAAAGTAATAAACCTAAACAACCTATTGACTTGAACCAAAAATTTATATATGGATCTATTATACATAGATGAACTTGTAACCTTAAGTGATAACAGCGGCTCCACTTGGGATAGTGTGCTCCTGTAGTACACTAAGAACTCGTAGCACCAGTGCCTCTATCCATTTATTGCATTTTGCATATGACTGATAAGCATCCCTGTCAGATTTTATGGGCCTTCTCCTCGGGCTAAAATCTTCATGTTCAGCTTGTCAATTATTTTTCAAAACAGAAACTTTCATAAAACGGCCATGTACAATGATAATGGAATGCTTGGTGAACTTTTACTGATTGTAATTCTTTAAGAACCTGCCATTAACAGGTCCTCCAGCATATGGCGATCCATCAACTTCCTGTAAAATATATGTGTTATTTCCATGGTAATCTGAAATCAGATATGGCCCTTTCCACAAATTCTCAAATTTGCCATGTTTGCCCTTTTCCTCAATTCTGGCTTCCCACTTTAAAACTTTGTCACTGATCTGAAATGTGACATCCTTAATCTTCTTATCAAATGCTCTTTTGACTCTGTTCTGATTTTGCTGATGGCCTTCATACACTTCATTTCTCTTTTCTTGCAGGGCTATTAATTGATTAATCCTTCGTTGTATGGCATTCGGTTCCTCCTCTAATCCTTGAATTAGCTTCATAACAGGTACCCCAAGAGATGTTGGGAAAATAGCTTCTGCACCATATACAAGTTCATAAGGTGATGTTCCTATAGATCTTTTAGTGCAAATGCGATCAGCCCACAAGGCATATATCAACTTTAAGTGCCAAGCCTTCTTGTTTTCCTGCAGAAGTTTCTTGATAATTCTCACAAGACTTTTATTTGAGCTTTCAGCCAAACCATTTCCCTGTGGATAATATGCTGTTGAGTGACCAAGGGAAATATGATACTGATGACAAAAATTTATCATTTTTCTAGACTTAAAAGCCTGAGCATTATCTATGATAAGCTTGAGTGGACATCCAAACCTTGCTAAGATGTTATTCTCTAAAAAGGAAATGATTACTGAATCATTAGCTTGCCTGGTTGGTATCGCCTCTATCCACTTTGTAAAATAGTCAGTGGCTGTGAGAATCCACAGATGCTGCCCTGATGAAGGAGGATGTATTTCACCTATGAAGTATAATCCCCATTGCTGGAAGGGGGCTTCAACATAGATAGGTATTAGTGGCATAGGAACAAGCTTTCTTTTACCTTCAAACATCTGACATTCATGACATGAAGCTATCCTTTTGTAGACATCTCTGAACATGGTTGGCCAGAAATATCCTGCCCTCAAAATTTTATTTGCAGTAGCCCTCCAATAGTGATGGCCTCCACAATCCCCTTTGTGAAACTCATCCATCACCTTTTCAGCTTCTTCCTCAATAAGACAATTTAGCAAAATCCCACCTGCATCTTTCCAAAATAAAATCTACTCATGAGCAAAGTATCTCAGAGATTTAAGCTTAATGAACCGAGTTTTAGACTTGGAAAGATTATCTGGAGCTCTGTTGTGTTGTAAAAAAAATGCCACTTCTCTATACCATTCTGATGTCATAAATTTTTCATTAATTTGGACTAATTCCTCTTCTATCTCAGAAATTTCTGATATTTCTGCATTAAGATTGATCTCACTGCTATCTGGATTTGAATGAGTTAACAGTTTTGCTAATCCTTGGCCCTTCACTAACTTAGTAGGTCTAATTTCAATGTCATATTCTAGCAACTTGGCTATCGATTTTCCTCTTTTACCATCAGGGTCTGCTTGGGTTAGGATGTCTTTAATAACAGTGCTTGGTACATATGCAATAATATGAGAATGCAGTACATAGATTCTAAAATCCTTGATTGCTTTCACCAATGCATATGCTTGCTTCTCCAAAATATTGTACTTCAATTCAGCATTAGCTAAGGTTTTACTAAAAAAGGAAATGGGATGTTCCATACCTTGATTTCCCTTCTGTAATAAGACTCCAGCAACTGTATCTTCAGAGACAAACGTAAAAATTAGAAATTCCTTGGTGAAATCAGGACTAATCAGAACCGGTGCTTGAGTGAGAGCCTTTTTAATTTCTTCAAATGAGTTCTTTGCCTCGGCTGTCCACTTAAAGTCTGCTCCTTTCTTAAGCATTTTAGTGATATATTTGACTGCTTCAGCAAAATTGGGAATGAACCTTCTAACAAAATTGACCTTACCAAGAAAAGATTGGACCTCCTTTTTGCTCCTAGGCAAATCCAATTTTGAAATAGCACTGACCCTATTAGGATCAATTCTAATCCCTTCTTCTGAAATAATATGCCCAAGTAACTTACCAGAAGTCAAAGAAAAAATGCTCTTAGTTGGATTTAGGGAAATACCAAATCTTCTACATTTGAGCAAGATCTTTTCGAGGTGTTTTAAATGATCTTCTTCCCTCTTTGAGAAGACTGTAATATCATCAAGGTATACTACCACTGACTTGTCTTTCTCTTCAGCAAAAGCAATGTCCATGGCCCTCTGGAAGGTCGCCCCTGCATTCATGAGGCCAAAAGGCATCTTGGCATACATAAATGTGCCCCATGGTGTTGTGAAAGCTGTCTTCTCCTGATCATCTGGATGAACAAGGATCTGATTATATCCTGAGAAACCATCTAACATTGACATCCTTTTTGAACCAACAATATTCTGTAGAATAAGATCCATTTTAGGAAGAGGATAATTACCCTTTAATGAAGCCTTGTTCAAATTTCTAAAATCTATGCAAATTCTTATCTCTCCATTCTTTTTCCTTACTGGTACCAAGTTGGCAAGCCAGTTTGAAAACCTAATGGGAACAATAATCTTTGCATCAAACAGTTTCTTTACCTCTTTCTCAATAAGTGGCATAAGAAGAGGATTGATTCTCCTTAGCTTTTGCTTGAAAGGTTTTTCATTTTCCTTGATTGGAATGGTATGCTGTATTATTGAAGGATCATACTGTTTTAGATCAGCATAACTCCATGCGAAGACATCAGTAAATTTCTTCATCAACTCAATATATTTAACCTTAAGATCAGCTGATAAAAATTTTGAAATTTTGACTAATTTAGGCGCTACGGAATCACCCAAATTACAACTTTCTACCTCTTCTTCATTTGCTTGCAACTTTGGTGCTTTAAAAACATCGTTCTGATCAAAAAGTTTCTCAAGTGGAATGAGTCCTTTAGGAATCAAGTTATTTTGCAGCTGTAACACCTCAGACTTCTCTTTTGTTTCAACTAGCATATTTTGCTGATCAATTTGACTATTTTCAAATTCTCCTTTTAATTCTAGAAAGTTTTTCACCTGCTGATCATCTTCAAAGACCTGCCAATTAAGAATATTGTCTGGGATAACTGGCCTATGGCGAATTTTAACTTCATAGTTGTCAGAAGAATGTTTAGGAACAACAAAAAGGCTAGCTGCCACAGCAAGGGAATCTGCCATTGAATTCTGATCTCTGGTTTTTATAGTAAGAGTATATGACTGAAACTTTTCCAACAAATCCAACACCAAGTTCCTATAAGCTCTCATTATTGCATCCTTTGTTTGATAAACACCTTGAACTTGTTTTATGACTAACTCAGAGTCTCCATAAATAACAATATTCTTGGCCTTAAACTCTATCAAAGCTTCTAAGCCTAAAACCAGAGACTCATACTCGGCCATATTATTTGTGCAATCAAAATTAAGCTTGTATGATAAGAACTTACTTTCCTCAGCTGGACTCATGATCCAAATCCCAGCTCCAGCACCTTCTTTCCCTGCTGCTCCATCAAAGTACAAGGACCAGCAACCAGAATCATTTTCTTCATTACTTGGCTGCAATTCTTCATACTGATTTTCTGTCCTTTCTTCCTGAGGTTCTTTTCCCACTGATTCATTAAACAAAATAGCTGATCCAAGGCCTGTGTCACAAGAATAAATGGGAAAGTTCTGTGGTTTGTCTTTGCTACTCACCATATATGCCATTCTTGTTTCACGGTATAACCTTCTTTGTTCTCCAAAAACTGGTATAGTGGCATAAGTCAAATCCATTTGCATGGTACCTTTGATCTTTGCTGCCCATGACCTTGAAAGCAATATCCCAAATTTAGGTGGGACATCTGCAACAACCACATCCATGACAGTTGTTTTTGCAGGGATTTGTGTGAGAGACACAACAACAACTTTAATCAGTCCAATACAGTGAACCCTTTTTGAGTCAAAAGAAAATAAATCTTTGTAAGGTCTGGTTACTTCTAGTCCCAATCTTTCCATGATGACTTTAGGCATAAGATTATGGGATGCTCCTGAATCTAGCATGGCATTATGAAGAGTCATCTCATGGATATTGATGCTAATATAGAAAGGAGGAAATTCATCATTTTGCTCATCTTCAAGTCTTGGACCTAGACAAATCACTGGATTATCTTCTTGCACATTCAAAATATCAGCTCCTCCTGGTGGAGAATTTAACATTTCCACAATTTTACTTCTATACTTGTCTACTTTCAAAATTTCATTAAATGGGACTGAAATTTTGATTTTAGCAATCTCATTTTGCATATTAAATACAGAAGTAAACTTTTCAACTTCCTTAGAAAAATCATGAGCTTGATTGTCCTTTTTCTCAAAAAGAGAATCACCTTTTCCAGTAGCCTGCTTTGGCTCTTCCTTTTTATTTTCTACTACCTTAGAAACACCTTTCTTAGGCTGAGTTTTGTTTGCTGTGATTGGTACATATCTGTTTCTAAGGTTGTATTGCTTTTGAATTTCAAATATGGCATGCTGATAACCCTTTAAAAAATCTGAAGGCTCCTCCTCGGCCTTTGACTGGTTAGACTCATCATGTTCCTCCTTTGTTAGGAAAATTTCTGAGTCTTCCTCACCAAGACAGTGAATAGATTCCTCAGGTTCTTCAGGTCCTTCTTCTTCATCTACCATGTTTTGTTGAAAGGGAGGCCTTACTGGTGGATCTGCTTGCTGATTTTTATTGTCTCTTGGCCTCTGCTGATTTTGAGGCCTTCTAAACTGAGGGTTTCTGAACCTAGGCTCTTGCTGTGCTGGAGGAGCAGCAGCATTTCCAAGTGTTAATTGGTCCATCAGTTTTTCCATAGTTTTTATGATAGTCTCGAATTTGTCTTCTTGAGCAGAGGTAGAAGGCTTATCCTCTTCTTTAACTCTAGCCTTTGCCATCTTTGTTTTCTTGACAGCAAGCATGTTTGCCTCTACCTTCACTGCATCATTTTGCATTTCTGCCAAATTAACAGACTCTCTTTCTCTGAGTAAAAGAGAGAAATCTGAGTCAAAAGACTGAGCATACCTTAATTGAGCCAAAGCCCCAGGAGGTTTCAAATGAGCTGGGATAGAATTATATATCTTATTAAATCTTTTTGAGAAATTCTGGATAGTCTCTTCTGGGGCTCTTCTTAAATTATTATACTCAGTGAGAGCCTGAACAGGATTAGTTCTATTGCCCCATTTTCTTAAGAAGCTATCTTCAAACTCAGCCCAGCTATGAATGCTACCTGCTCCTAAGGCTTTGAACCATTTTCGAACTTCACCAATAAAGGTTTGGGCAAATAGCCTTAACTTCACATCCTCATCATCTACTTCCTCTCTATCAACAAAGTCATTAAACCTATCTACATGTTCCTCAGCAGTAATGTCTTCATCTCCTCCCCAGGTTGGAATTATAGCAGCATATTTGCTAGGGAGATCATGTAAAATTTGGGGGAGGGCTAGAGGAGCATACCTTGCAGGTATAGCCATATGAAATGGAGGAACTGTCACAATTGGTACTGTATGACCAGAAAGGGCAGAGCTAGATTGTGATGTTGTTTGAGGGCTATTTGGGCTGACAGAGACAGAGGATAAAGTGTGAGTACGAAAGGGACTATTGGGACTTTGTAACCCACTGACAAAAGAACTCCAGTCAGGGAGAGGGAGACCTGTTTTTGATTTAAACAATACTTCAAAAGGATCAAGCTCCTTGAGCTTTTCTAAGTCTTCCTCTTCTAACAACAATTCAGAGGTGACAATCTCCCAAAACTCCTCTTTATCTGTTTGTGATACTAAAGATGAGGTATCAATACCTCTCTTTTGTAAACTTAAAATAATCCCAATCAATTCTTCTTCCTCTTCAGACCTCAATAACACTTCTTGGATTTTATCATCTACTATTTTATTTTCTGGACTTCTCAAAAACTCAGGGAACAAAGATTTAGAAATATTAGAAGTACCTGGTATATCAGAGAACCTTTGTCTACCCCTTGAGATGATATTTGGATTCTCCACAGGAATAGGTGGATTTGGGTCTGGATTACTCCTTGTGTACCTTCCTCTCGAAGCCACCTTTTAAACTTTGAAAATCAATGGAGTCACCAAGGTAGAATGCAGCCTCGAAAATCACTTTGAATTCCTGCTACCTTCAGAAAATCAACCTCATATTTTCGGGAATGAGTAATCATCAGGCTCCCGCCAGACGCACCAAAATGTTGTCACAAAATCACACACTAAGGGCTGCAACCTAGTGAAATCTTATGCAACTGTTTCAGACCAGACTTTAGACCAAAGATTAGCCTCCTTGATCAGAGAGGGCTCTCTCACAAACTTCTGATAAAAATTAATCACAATAACAGAGGGCTAACTCTTTACACACTTTTGAAAATGAAGCTGGTTGGACACACATCAGATTTGGTCTTCATTGGGCTATGGAGTCTCACACACTTAGTAAACAAATTACAGTCATTTCATGGAAGTCAAGGCTCTTTGCATTAAATGTTCAAACATTACTTCACAAAAACCACAGCTTGCCAAACACACAGGAAGTTAGAGCATAAGGTATGAATTCTGAGTGATTGTGTTGTGACAAAGGCTGTATCAGAACATTAACAAAGAAAAACCACAGCTTGCTAAACATACAGGAAGTCAGAGCATTGAAAATGAATTCTGAGTGATTATGTTATAACAAGGTTGTATCAGAACATTAACAAAACAAAACACCATCATATTTGAACAATATAATCCATTGAGAATCTTGAGAAGAAACAACAGTCGTTTACTATTACTGTAATAAGAAAATGTACATATACCAATATGAGAACTCAGTCTTTTTCATAAAAAGTCTCCAACCCTTGATACATCCGAGTTCTTGCTATATATAGGAAATAAACCTAAGCTATATTTATCTTGAGTCTCCTCAACAAGCATGAAGGGAGAACTCGATGATCTATCATTAATGAACCTTATCTATTTCTAAACCAACTCATTAATTACAAAAGTGCTGAGCTATGATTATATAAAGTCCTAATCAAACTAAAACACTAATTCCTTTCTCCTCGTAATATGATTCTTCTTGGATGCTGGACAACTGTATGATTTCTGTTATGGCTAAGATATGTTAAGGAAACATTCACCGAGCAAGCTGGTCTCGGATGCTAGCTGTATAGACAGCTTATTAATTGATAAAAATGATCACCCTATATTCACGGTCCCCTGTCTTCCATTCCTCTTCATCATTTAAAAACCACACTCCAAGTTCTTTAATACCTTTGATGACCACGTATAACACCACATGCCTTATGATTTGGATGCTTTGTGAACTGGACATGTGTTTAAGCCAACCTTTACGTATGCATCTTCAGCCAAACCCTAATTGTAGGTAATAAAGTACCTTTATTAAAGTTTTTAACTTAAGACAAAAAATTTCACCTTTATGGAAAGTGCACACTTGTCATTATCTGAATGGCTATGCTAGCCTTATGTGGTCTCCTTGATGTTCCTTAGGCGTTTCCTTTGATAATTTTCTGATCCTACTATCAAACTGTTTGCATTTCCACTTGTACAGCTGCTACAAAACTGTTGTTCTGACTGAAAAATATGTCTTGGGACAGAGTTCATAATTTCTCACAGAAAAGGTATTTGGAACAATTGAAGGAGGTTTTTGTGAACCCATCCGTGCTTAACAAAAACCTCTTTTTGTTTTATGAAAAAATACTCCATCTGCCCAGAATCGATCCTTGAAGAAGATGTGTAAAACAGGAAATTAAAAACTACATCTACAGCAGTTTCGTAACGCAACTTTAGTCTTTCGTTTTTTCCACCTAAGAATGGATTTGAAGAAACTGAAAGAGGTTTTGTAGTGCAGCATGTTAGGAAGAAAAACCTCTTTCCGTTTGAAAAATTGAGTTCTCAGCCGCTCAGAAACGCTTC
>APFE030813283.1:14815-57650 GCA_000404065.3 Pinus taeda | reverse complement strand
ATTGAATTTAAAATTATTAAATAAACAATAATTGTTAATATTAGTTAAACAATGTCTCTTATTGGGGTGAGGGTCCACACTTAGTATTTATGACCTCGACCACAATGAACAATCATATTATGGAGAAGAGGGGGCAATGCCACAAGCGTCACCACACTCAATGGAGGAAGGAGGCATGACCATCCCATCCTCCATTTGGTAGCCCAGTTTAAATGAGAATCCTGTACACGTGGATTAATGATGTTGCAATTAAGGATTTGGGTGGTTGATCTTCCAAAGTTTCTTGATAGAAGCATGCTTAACACACAAGCCAAGTTTCATTCTATTTTAGTTTTCATGTTGATGCACTGAATTTTGGTGCTTTCCATTGGAGTTCTTCCCTACTATAAGGAGAATTACCACTATCTCTTTATTGTTTCTTATTCTTTGGAGGGGGCAGGTCCAAGTCCTCCAGACCTGGCCTCCCTCGCTACCATTTCTATTTGAACTCCTTCATCCTCCTTTGGTCGCATTTGATGCTTCTAAGTCATTCCACTGATAAAAGTAGCTTTAGAGGGAGGTGTTTTTCTTTTAGTAGCTGTTATCACTCAGGTTGTTCCCAAAAGTTGTAAGAAAGGGAATACGGCCGAGGTAACCACAGACCAATCTTTTAGATACAGATTGTAGCCAATATGCATCCATAGGGGGCTCTCTCTTTATGATTTAGCTTTGTTTTGAGGTATATTATGCTAGTTATGAAGTACAAGGGTTTTGTTTAGAGTTTTGGTTGGAAGGATGGGTACACAAAAGGACAGTGAGGTAAAACTGAAACATTTCAGTCCATTGGGCATGATGGAGTCAAACAGGGAGGGCTTCCTAGGTTAGGTTTCTTATCAGAGGATTTATCACAGAGCAAGGTACTCATATATGGAACAATTCATAGGCTAGAGTAAGGCGGAATGGAGTCAATAGGTGAAGGGAAATTAAGAATCCTTCATCATGTTGACAGAGGGAAAATGGATGATTACTGCTAAGGAGCAATTAAGAATTCCTTAGCTAATATTCAAGATGATAGAACCAGGGGAAACAGGAGCAATTAAGAATTCACTGTTTATGCTAATTCTAAAGAAAACATTAATAATAACAAAGACTGAACATAGAGTGCAAAGAAGCAAATTCTGAGTTATTCTTTTTCTCTATTATTTAGATCATGAGACATATATGATATAGTAAACACAGGAACTGTAAGACACAAGTTAGAAGAGACTTATTGATCCATAAAACGATTCAAGAATTCTATAACATGGTCCTTAGCATCAATTCTTCATCCAGTGAGCTCGACAAAAATGGTTCCAACAGCTTTCATTTCCAAAATTGTTCAGTATTACAGTCAAAACTATGAACATCCACCACCAACCAACCCCAAATACTTCGTCTGGGGGGGTATTTATACAAAAATGTCGAGATATCATACAAAATATCTGATAGAAATAATATCTGCTGGTAATTAATGCTTCTAATAAAGCATTGTTGGCATTATGGTTAGAAGTCTTTGGTACCTAATCAATGATGATAATGTTTATATGGCTTGTTATGTGACGGTTATGAGTTGCCCATGATAAAATCTCAAATGATACTTGGGGTCACATAGCTGGTATTCAGATCAGATTTCTGGATGATTGTGAATGACTTTTTGATGATGCATATAGTACATACATGTCACTTACATGGTGATCTTCATAAGAACAAGAAGAAGTACAAATCTTGAGTACACAACTTCATTATTTGATGATGATCCACTCATTTCTTTTATGTTGCTGACATCATGCCTTCAAAGATGCATAAAATTCATATGGTGTAGTTATGATGCAGGATTCCTATAGTTCATGGCTCTCACATGGTTGAGGATTGTTGTTGTTGATGATATCATGAGCTCATGATTTTCTAGATACATATCGATATCTCTTTGATGGATATATAGTATGATGGATACATGGATGATTACTCAAGTTGCATATTGTTGGTTGGCCAAGAGAATGGTGTTATTATAGGTCTCATGAAGACATAGCTATTTGAATACATGGATATTCGAAGACATGGCTTACTTAATCACATAATGATGATAAGTTTTTACCTTGTGATGATAGGTTGATACTCACATATGTTGATTATCATGGTTGATGCTTATCAGATGTGGGACGTTCCCTACTGATGATACATGGTTGATATATTAAAGGTTCTTGTGGAAAGATCATGCAGTTCTTGATGATGATGTGAAAGATCATAATATGATGACTATGGTGTTTTCCAATATGATATGGTGTGAATGGTTCGTGTTACTGCTTGGAGACATGACATATGCTGAGTTGATTCATGGAAGGTTATGATAAGGCTCTTTCTACTAAGGAAACGAAGCAAGTTGATCTTGATGAGATCAAGAGGATGAGTTGATATCTATATGCATACATACTTTGTCACATGTTGATGATATTTACATTGCCATATCTTGGGAATTAATGATGAACATATATAGGTTGTTGGTCTGGATGTTGTTGACAAATGCTTATGGAGTAGATCATACATAGTGTATGATAGTTGCTGATGACTATCATGGTCTTGTTTAAATATTTGGTCTCTGTTATAAATGTCATGTATATCATTCGATGTAAAGGTCATATAAAGACCCATGATGTAATAAGTCTCTGTCTACTTTAGTCTTTTGATGAGTCCCTTTTTTATCATATGATGTAATTTGTAACCCCACTATGCATGGGAAGGATAATGTAATAATTGATACATTTCAGTCATGTATATACCCACTTGGTTGGGAGGATGAGTCAAAATTCAGTATATCCCCACTTGGTTGGGAGATTGATGTATGTATGAGTCATCATTGATAGGAATGTCAAACTCACATAGTTGAGTAATAGAGTCATGTTATTCTTTTGGAAAATATTTGCAGACTCTGCATATGCTCAAGGGGAGCATGGATGATATAGTGCATCTCAACATAGACAAATGGAAGTTCAATTAGAGAATTCAACATGTGCTCAGGGGAAGCATGGATGATATAATGCATCTCAGCATAGACAAAGGGGAGTTCAATCAGAGAATTCAACATGTGCCTAGGGGGAGCATGATCAGTATTTATGTTTAGCTATTCAGATATGAAAGTCTTCATTTTGGTCACCCCTTTTCTCTTGATATCAAAAGGGGAGATTATCTTGTCCACCCTTTGCCCTTGATGTCAAAGGGGGAGAGTATTTTGGTGTTTCATGTTATCTCTAATAGTTTCTACAGCTTGCAGTAATCAACAACAACATGGTTGCCATCAAGTCAAAAGGGGGAGATTATTGGCATTATGATGCATGTGTTGTACTTGATGGCAACCCACTTGTAGCATAACAACTAAGTTGTATATGGTAACTAGATGAATCTACAGAAAAGATATCAGATGTGACAGAATGCATGACAGTTGTGTTTCCAGATGTGATGAAATGTAGGGCAGTTTCAAGGAATCAGTTCAGAAGGCAACTCACTCAGATGAAATATCACAGTACAGCATGACAGCAACAAATAATTACAGTTCAGGCTACAAAGAATGAAGAAAGAGAGGTATACGCAGGTTCACCTTGACCAAGCTGCATATACACGCAGGTTAACAGAACAAAAGGAGCGTATAATGTACACATGCACTTTCACAAAAGGAAAAGCATGTATATCTTGGAAAACTAAGTTTTTGGTCCAAGGTATTTGGTCCATGGTATTGGTCCAAGGTATTGACCCTAGGCATTTGGTCCAAGGTATTGGTCCTAAATGGTTTTGGTCCATGGTATTGAGAAAGGCCTAAAACTATAAAAGGAGGAGAAGATCATTAGGCCAAAGGGGAAAAGCATTGAATATCTAATGAAGTGTGAGATCCAGTATGTAGGTTATCCAGATTTAAACAGGAACACAATAAAATACAGAGATAACCATAAAGACAGATATGCAGCGGAAATAATACTTCATTTCATTACTGTAAAATACTGAAATATGCTTCCAAACAGAAATGGAAATAAACCAGCTAGGGCGATGGTAGCTTATCTCTGAGAAGAGATGTGGCATATACATGCCACTGAACTATCTTACAATGAGGCTCAAGGGCCTTTTTATTATTGAACAATAAGAGAAAACCCTGAACAACCAAAACCCTAACCTGAGGAGATGTAACACCAAGAGTTTGTGGGCCCTGTTGGGGTGAGTTGGACAACCAACTTCCTGGGGTCGCGAATTGGTCATATTATCTCCGTTTGACGCACATGATAGCCCATTGGAAAGATCTCTCCAAGGACTATGACGAAAAAGACGATTTTTTGAAAGAAAAATCGTTGGCGGTAGATTTCCCAAAAAACGTCGTTTAGGGCCTCAAAACAGCTCCAAAAGTTTAGGACCCGAAAAACTGCTAAAAATAGTAAACTGTGCTACAATTTAGGAAACTGAAAAGACTGAAAGAGATAGTTGTGGGGGTCCAAATGGGATAGGTGGGTGGCCACCAACATCCACCTGGATATATAAGTTATCGACTTCGGTGATTTGTTTGATCTGAACCAAGGATGAACCTTAGCGGTTGATGAGTGATAAGATCTAATGATGGATCAGGATCTGAAGGCTTGAAATGAATTATCATTATATGGTTTGATCATGTATAGTCTAGATCTGAATACTGACGCATGTGTTGTTCTGTAAATGTTATGATATTGGTATGACAAAAGTCTGGAACAGCTGCTAAATTATGAATTAATATTTACAGACATATACGCGGGTTGGCTTTGATAAAAGTGCGTATACACGCTAGTTAAACACATCTAAGTAGCGTATACATTATGTAATATGATAATCGAAGTTACAGGTGGATCTAATTGTTGTTGCAGAATTTTGGGTTCTGCTTTGTGTTCTGGTGACTACAGTTTGATGAAAGTATACTGAATGTTCAGATTTGCTTCAGTGATGATGGGCTTTTAGTGATTCAGTTTTGGGTGATTCATAGATTTATGATTGAGTTTCAACGATTGGTTAATGTAGATGTATTTGATGGTTGTAGTGTAGTGGTGATTGATTTTGAGCTTCAATGTTGATAATGGGTCCAATATGAAGATTAGATGAAATGAGGCCTTCATGTGTATTGTTGTGTACCAGGAGCATCCAATCTGAAAATTTATGAAACGTGGTCCCTAGAGGAAGAGAGAAGGTTGTAGCGTTCTGTAGGTCAGTGCCTACATACTAGTAAACATATCGGCTAGTACAAGAGCTAGGGGGTTGTAGCTCCCTTCCAGTAGAAGATGGAGAACAAGGAAAGGTAGTAACCTTCTGCATGTAGAAGCCTACGTACTGGTATGAGTCTGCACTAGTACAATGTTGTAAACATATTTTCTTATTATTAAAAGAAGACAGAGATGATAGCAACATGTGGTTTTCACCCACATTGGGTTTCCACCTTAAATCTTGGTGTTCATGTGTGTTTCTTATGTGTGATGGTTCATTCTATTATTAACTACACATGGTTACTGTTTAATGTTTAATAAAGCACTAATGCACAGATTAAATATCAACATATGATGAATTAATTGAATCATTAGTTTTCTAGATATACGCTTGTTTCCTTAAACATAGTTGCGTGTACACGTGGGTTACCTTCATTAAAGTAGCGTATATAAATTGAGTATGAAAAGAAAATCTTATTGACTTAACGAATATTTACCCACAACCCCCCCCCCGCATCTCAGTATCATTTCCAACAATATCTTTTTCATAATGATTCCATGATCTTATTGAATTAGTCCCTAAACTTATGAACCATTTAAGAGATCTATCCTTTAATGTCACCAGAAAAAATCTCATTTTTTGAGTATTTAATAAGTAACCATAAGATCTACCAACAATCCCAAATTCAAAGAGAAAGGTTTTTGGATCCTCTAACCTCATATCATGGAAGTTTGGAAGAAAACATGAAGGGATGTTCTTCATATGCACACCGATCTCAGTATCTTGAATGGGAAATCCGATAGGATATTCTTCATTGTCATCATCTCCATCCATTTCTTCTACATTTTCTATCACCTCATATTCTTCTACCTACATAAGTGGACGGTGGTGTGGCTCTTACTGCACCTCGTGATCAAATGGGGGGGGGGGGGTTGTTGTTGGAGAAGTACTCTTTCTTTTATATAAGAATGCTCATGCAATGAAATTTTATGTTTTTTCAAATGAAATATGCCTAATGCAATTTTTTTTTTTGTATAAAGTAAAATAAATGAATCAACTAGGGAAGAAAACAATTCATACTTTGACACCTCCCCGACAACGACGCCAAAAAGTGATGAGCCTCGGTATTGAAACAAGAATGCTGCAACTCCCAAAACTACCAACTTTAATTATCAACCCGAGGTTTGTACAAACTTAAGAAGTATCAACACTATATGTGCAACATACAATGTTTTCTTCCTTCGTTGTCATGATGTAATGGAATGCATGTAATGAAATCAAATCCTAAACTAAATGCAGAAAATGAAATGCTCGAAATGCAAACCTTAACCTATTGCAAGAAAGAAAATACAAGGAAAGAAACATATTCTAATTGCATCAAGTAAAGATCATGAACTATATTTAAACCATTACATTTCAAAGAGTTTAGATCCATTAAGAGAGTTCATTAGATGTGGCAATCATCATTGTATTATCTATTTCATAAATTTGTCCATTAACCCAAATCATTGAAATATTTTGCATGGGTAAAAAGGCTATTCTTAAGTGGTATTCAGTCTTCCCTAATCATTGATTTACAGCCTAGGGGTCATGATTCAACCCTAAGGTACCAAAACCAATCTTTTTGAGCAAATCTGGGCAAGTATATACACGCTAGAAGAGTACAACAAGAGACAACATATTTACTACAAGAAACTATAATTCACTAAATGATCAAGCAAATCAAATCCAAATTAGCTAGGAAAAATTTTGTTATTGAATAGGATGTTTTAGGTCTCCATTAAAAGTGGAATCGCTCAAAAATACCTATGTTAACCCATGCTAAAAAAGAGCAAAAATTTACTAGTCTAAAATCTAGAAATTCGAGAACTAGTGAGCTAGTAAATCTATCAAATGCCTAAATTAATCAAGTGCAAATGCAATGGGGTAATTTTTTTTATTAACTAGAATGTTTTTATGATCTAATGGAAGTAGAATGAACTCAATTAAATCTCATTATCATGCTCTAAAAAATAACATTAATTTATTGTTATTTCCCAAAAGGGACTTCCAGAAATCTAGATTTGGGAATAAGCAAGCTAATCCAAGTAGTTCGATGATTACTATGACCTTCCAAAGTTGTTCCAAGGATGAAATAATGTTTCTAATCCTAAAAAAGAACTTACTTCAGCCATTTAGCCCAATCCTACAACAAGAAATCATCAATACTAAGTGCAGGAATTAAAAAAAAACAAGAATAAGAGATGCATGTGAATAAGAAGTGAAAAGAAGAAAAGTAAATGATACAAAAGGGCTCTGAGGTTCCTGAGATGGCCAAGCCCAAGGAAACTCAAGGCCTTATGAATGACACCAAGATTTAGAGGTTGAACATGGCACCAATCTTCACTATTTCCATCAATACAATTACATCCTTGCAAGAAATGAAAGTGGAGATGTAAAAATACGAGTTCTCTCCACAATAAGATGAAGAAAAATCCACCCCTAGAGGAAAATTCGACATGGTACTTACAAAAAATGATTATGAATCATTCCCTGTGAAAGGAAGAAGCTTTCCCCACCAAAATTCCTTGATTAGTGGACATGGTTCTCTATACTAGGAATCTGCATTAAATGGCAAGGAACACATTCCTAGATTTTATCAATCATTGGAGCTCCTAGATTTTCTCAATCACTGGAGCTCCACAACCTGTGCCATAATTCTGTAATATCTTGTTGATTTATTATTTAATATTGATCCTCCTGTAGTAGGGAGCAGTTCTCTAGATTATCTCCTCCTCTAAATCTCCATAATCTTCCCAATATTCTCATAATATTCCACAAAACAAATAATATTAGGGACAAATATGAAATTATCCATAAACCTTCCTAATGAACATATTAAAGTTAAAAATACATTATCTAATGCAAAAAGAGAGGTTTAATGTGTAGAAGGATGGTCACATGGGCCTTAATTTATGTCTAATTTAGAGGCATGGGCCTTAATTTATTTCTAATTTAGAGGCCCATCAATGTGTGAGAAAGTGGCTTTGACACTTGTAATCCGAGAAAAAGAATCAAACCCTTAGAAAACATTAATTGACCATGAAGTGGCCATAGAGAAACATATTTTCAGACCCTCATTAGGCTCCAAAATTCAAGTGTAGGCAAAATTTTGGATGGTGTTGATCGCAATGTCAACACCTTGGTATGTTATCCGAGTGAAAATTATTATCTTTAGCCAGAGTCTTGCCTTAAATGCATCATTACATTAATCATGGCACCATGCAAGATGTCAACTAAAAATTTGTTGATATGTGGCAATATATTCCTTTCTTTTGTTTCCCACATGTAGTATTCCCTACTTCACCCCTCATATTCTTTTAAAAGTAGTTGGACAACATCAAATACTAATCACCTAGTTTGAAGTTGCAGTGCTACTACCAACCTCTACACATGTAAGACTATTTTCTACTATAAATCATTTTACCAATTTTGTAGTATCACTTAAAAATATCAAGGTTTTAATTATTTCAAAGCATGACCATTTAAAGATATTTTCAATTTTAGTGTTTTTATAAAATAATAATACATGTCAAATTATCTAGGGGCTATTCAATGGAGATTTATTTGTTATACTTGAACCATCCAACATAATTCTCTTATCTTTGAGTAACACATCACCTAATTCACTTCAGCATTATCTTTCCCTACATAGGGGTCTTCTTAGTATATGCCTTTCATAACAATTATCTTGTTGAATTTATTAAGTGAATATATTCTTCTCATTATGAATTGGTTGAAATATTCATTTCTATATTTTATTTTACTTTAAATCATTTATATATCATACATTAATTTAGGTATATAATATCTACTTTATATATCTAAAATAAACATGTTATCATTTTTTAGAATTGATTTTGTAGTGAGTTTAACTTTTATGTTAACTAAGCGAACCTAGTTCCATCTTAAACCTGGATCTATCAAGCACCAAGTGAGATCAAATTTCTTGATGTTTGGTTTTTCAATCATTTAATTCCATATCATGTATTAATTCCTTATTAAATAATAATAATAAAATTACATATTAATAAATATGATCCCTCTTTCCATTTTATAGATATGGATTTAAAATATATCTAGGCTACTTTTAAAAATTTAGATGTTGTTACAAACATATCTATGTATGTAGTCATTTATTTTTTATTTAGTTACTCTATTTAAATTTTCAAATTTTTTAATGTAGCATGTTGTTATGTTTGTTCATAACCACATATACCCCATATTGGTTTGTAAAGCACCTCAGTACTCTTAATGAAATTAAGAAAGATGTCTCGAGGAACTATTTTTTTTTTTTAATTGTGCAAACCACCTTCGTTACTTTATCTATGTGTTAAATTACATTATTTAAAGTTACCATTCAACTATGATGAATTCCTTAATATAGGTTACATGAGTGTGCATAATATTTTTCTTTCTTTTTTCTCTTGTTAGTTGCATCCCTTATATAGTATTACAATGATTGCTACCCTAATATTTTACCATTCATCCTTTGTTTGAACCAAACAAACAAACAAACAAACAAAAAAAATCATCTCCATGTGTTTGATGATGACTCTCAAGGTGCTTTTTCCCTACCATCATCTAAGAAAATATGAATGAGACTATCATGGCATGTGTTTTAAGATAAAGTAAGGATATGGTGCCCTTTGTTTATTTTATCTTGTGAAATTCTAAAAGTAAAATGGTTAATGCTTATATATGCACCCATCCCTAGATAAGTGTGTCAGTTCCAAGCATTTTGTAAAGCCTTAATCTCATCCCTAATTTTGTTGCATTAATGGAATACAAAGAAACAACTTCCTTCATCTACAAATTTAAACATGGTTGTCTAGAAGGATTAAGAGAACCCAAATGCATAATCCTCTCAATTCATAATGTTTGTTCCAGGTATACATGGTATATGCCACAAGATCTTTCCCAAACATGAATGACCCATCCTTCTATTCATCCCCTCTTTTTTTGTTTATAGAGGCTATGGAAATGTGAATACTTAGGCTGTTGTGAGCTTCTATTTATCAATTCATTTTTTATAAGTGTCTTTCCCAAAGTTTTACAAGGAAACCTTATTGTGACAAGTGGAAACTATACACATGTTTATGATAACACCTTAGATCCACACCATATTATTACCAAGGCACATTTTAGACGAGATAGTGCTAAAGGAGATAATTTATCGTATAATTAAATTTAAGGCTAATGTTATGTTAAAGGAGCACAAGAACGTCATGTTCCTACATAACTACTTACTATTATATACTTCATGTCATTATATTTGGGGTATACGATGATAGAATTTTACTGGATTGACTTATATAAGTTACAACTCAGTGTTTTAAAGGTCTATGGCCCTTTGACAATATTCAATGACTTCAAGCAACATATATTTTGGCCTTACTGCCACTGTAGTTGTCTAGAGAAAGAAGCGTGTCAAGAAGCCCCATAGTTCATTTCAATTCAAATATTGAAGTGTGAAGCTATGAATAAACAAAGAGTGAGACAAAAATTTCACAATTATGTCCCTAATTAATTAGTGTATCAAATCCTAGACAATATTTTAAAGGACTAGAGGATGTAAAAATACAACAAATAGAAAGTGTCCAAGTAACTAAGGGAAACAAACTAGGACAGGATAACATTAAAATTTCATCATATCCAAGAGAAATTATTGACATTAATATCATTGTATTAGATAATAATGATAAATTTTCATATAAAATAAGGTTTTTCTAAACCTATGAAAGAGCTTGAACAAGTGATTAGAAAAATTGAAGTGGCATCATAACTCCACTAAAGGCTAAATAAGATGATCATATGAACTTTGGTGCCATTTAAGTAATGCACTCAACAAATGATTTGGGCCAAACTATAAAAGTTATTAGCAACACCGCAAAAACATTATGACTTGAGGATTTTCTAAAGAACTTACCAATCAACAGTTTTTGTGAAGATTCATTTGTCATCTTGAAATATTTAATGTTAAATAGAACAAACAAGGTTATCGAAAGCAAACCCATAAGAAGAAAAGAGATGACAAAGATCAAATCATTATGGAGACTACATAACCAATCATAGTTAACACCAAACAAGCCAATCCAACAACAATAGAAATCTTAGGGATATAAACCTTGCAAAATATCGGGGAAATGATTTTTGAAATGATGGATGAGATCAAGAAACATAAACAACATAATCCTAATTTCAAATATCGAGGAACTTATTAAAAGGCCTCTCAGTTGCCACATTCTGTTGTGGGATTTAGCCATTTTGTTGTGGGTTTTGGGTTGTTGTCAACTCTCTTTGAATGCCTTATTTCGTACAAAAATATTTGAATTCATTCGAAACATACTCACCTCCATTGTCACTCCTGAGAACCTTACCTTCTTTTCAGTCTTTTTCTCAACTAGTTCCTTGAATTCTACAAACTTTGAGAATGTCTCATCCTTATTTCGAATGAAGAAGATCTAACACTTCCTCGAGAAATCATCAATCATATATATATATATATATATATATATATATATATGGAGGCTATCGAGAAAGGTCCACAAACATCAGAGCGGACTCTTTCCAAGGCTACATGTGCTTTTCTATCTCGATCATGGAATGTGGATTTTAAATACTTCTCCAAGGTACAATCTTTGCAGAAATCATGCCGCTCAAGCGCTTCTTTAGGGAGGCTGGTGGTTATTTGCTACATAATATTTAAGGTGCCATGATGCAAATGGCACAATCTCCTCTAGAAAAGTTCAATGACATCGTGACTTTGCACTTGCTCTACCTTACTGCTTAATTTATCACAATCTTCCACATCAATTTTATATAGGTTCTTCACATGAAATCTGATCTACTTCACCTATCCAGTGACTATGTGTCTCAGTAATGCTTTCCCTTTGCTGAAGATCACATCATAACCATGGTCATCCAAAACTGCTAAAAACATGAGATTCTTCTTTAGGCCTGGAACAAACATGACACATTTAAGGCGAAGAGGGGATCCCGACTCCCTCTTAAAGCTTATTGTACCAATCCTGATAGCATTGTACCTTCAACCATCCCCAAGCTCAATATGCATATGGATATCTTTCTCCTATAGGTCACTACAATACTCTCTACACTGTATGATGTGGAACTAGGCACTAGAGTCCAAGTACCACACACTCCTCATCATAGTGTTGGCCATGCATACTATAAGGGTGAAGTCAAGCTTGAACTGTAAAGCCAAAGCTTCACCTACTACTCCTGCTAAGTTCTTCTTGCTAGAAATTTTATGTGGACACTTCGTAGCATAGTGCCCGAATTCATGACAATTGAAGCATTTTATTTTGGACAAGTCTTCCTTCTTGCCCCCTTGGTTATATTCTTGTTTGGTGAGATGTCCTCCCTTTTCCCTTCCTTCCCTTTCCAACCAGTGAAAAATTTTCTTTATCCTCGCCCTTGGATGAACTTCTATATCCAATATTTTGCCTAATATCTTCTTGTACCAAATTAGACCATAAGCATTCCCAATTCGGTAATTTCTTCATCCCATTCATCGAGTCCTGGTAACTATGGCAGTGTTTGGGAAGGCCTAGAAGATTTAGGCTCACCAAGTCATCTAATGCAACATTCACACCAACCCTTCCAAGCTCATCCTGAACTTGTGTAAATCTGGTGAGATACTGTGGAATAGTATCTTTCTTCTGCATCTTGATGTTTCGAAGTTTGTCTTTGAGGGCCAATTTTCTATGATCACTACTATTCTCGGAAAACTTTGTCACTGCATTACACATTGCGAAATGAGTTTCTCTCCCATGGATATTTAAGACAATGTGGTCTTGCACTCCCTCCAATATTATTCTCCTCACCTTGGCTCCATCTTTCTTCCATTGGGGTAGGTTCTAGGCATCAGATTCTATCAGATTTGTAACATATGTCTTGATGTATTCTAGCAAGCCATTGTCATCAAGCATCACCTCCATGTGGTCCTTCCATGAAATGTAATTCAAGTTGCCTACCAAGGAATACTTTAATCTCAGTCCATTGAAGGCCATTCTCCCAAATTTGAAGAGATCCTGCTACACTGAAGATATGAATACGAACCTCCTAAGAAAAAACTTCAAAATTCCTATTCCAATGTGAATCTTTCTCTGATTCCATGTAGAAATTTGGTGATAGAATTGCAACTGCTCAAGAAATTTTAATCTTAATCAAGAGACGCAGTTCTACTCCACTACCCTATGGAATACAATTCACAATTTAGAACAATAATCATAAACATGCAATAATAAATAACACACATGCACAATAATTTTTTTGGAGGAACCCAACTGGGAAAAACCCCTCAAGCCTCTTTGCATTAATCAGATCAATAAAGACGTATTACAATTTCTAGCTCTGCCTGAGTTCAACCTGTATGTCAATAACCTATCTCTCTGTTCAATGAGAAGCTATGACCCACACTTAGTCAATTTATGCCTCTAATTGAACCCCTACTTCCTTGCACATATCCTAGAGAATTAGATCCTATTTTTTAGGAATTTTCTGCTAATTGATTATGCAACTCCCAAGGTGTGATCGTCTGACTCCATGCAACACATGTACACTCAAACTAGTTTACAACTGCTTGTTACACTGCATTAAAATCTCCACCATCATTGGGAACTCGAATTCTCTACATGCACTACTTATTTTAGGTGTATTGATTAGTTAACTAGATGATCATTGAGTTATACTGTTGTTCCACTACACAACTGATCTTCCACTAGTTCCTCCAACTATTAGAAATAGTTTAATTGAACTCAAAGCCCTCTAACTTTAATTTACTGAGCTAACTGAGTTACAAGAGCCATGTCACAAAAGTTAACTTTCTCCAAGTTGTTTATTGATGTGGAAATTCGAATTTTTTCAATTTGATAAGGCAAAGTCAAATTGAGACTTTCTTGCTACACTATTCAAGATTTACTACATCTCATGTAATTATTTGTAAATAGATGATGTACCAAATAGAGAATATGATCATTAGCTAACGTAGTCTTCATAATTACAAAATTTCGCTTTATAAAAAATGCCAAGTCTATTCTTGGAAAATTGTAATCCTTTTTAGAATATCCTTTATCCTTTAAATAGTTCCACATAATGAAAGTAAATTACATATTTTATGCAACTACATATTTATTTTGGCATCATCATATTGGTTAATTTGTTTGTTATGTCTATATCGATGGCTTGTGTTAGATGACACTTTTTGAACATTGGATTCCAATGAGTGCTTAATTATCAATGGAAGGTTTTGGAATTTAATTAAGTATTTTCAAGTATTCCTAAGGTGACAACCTTTATTCCCTTGCTTCTAAAAGTTTTTCTCATATGGAAATTGTTCTTTTATTTCTCTCTAAACATTAGCTTACTATATATACGAGTTAAGTAAACAAAAATATGATATTAAAACTTTTTACTTTAGACATACATATATCTTGAAAGAAATTTTGGAGCTATTATCACACCATTCCATAATGTGTTGCCTTTTATTATTGCTAGCTTTGAGTATTGGATAAGCTACAATCATAGTCACATACCTCTTTGCCTATTTCATTATAAAGGTCTCTCAGCTTCTTTGTCATCCTCATTCACGATAAGTTGATGACTAAGAGGTTAAGATGGAGTACCTTAAATTCTCTTTCCAAAAAGTGTAATCTATAAGCTATGAGTTTCTCACAGTTGTCAATTGAATTTTTTATTTCATACCCTTTTGTGCGTTGAACTTGGGCCTTTGGTGTCATAGTGGTTTTTGGTTTATTTCTTGATGTAGGTTGTCTAATGCTTCTTCTTGTAGCACTAAAACAATAATACTTTGGCTTCATCTTCCATTTCAATTTTGGGTTTTGAACAAGAGTACACATTTCATTAGCTTGTATTCTCTCATTCATTTTGACGTGGAGAGCATTTAAATGAGAAGAACCCACTACAATTTCTTCTTGCTACCAATTGTTGCTTTCAATACAACAGTAACAATAAAATGACTTGCATTGGATTATTGTTCTTTGTATCTTTTGCAGCTTTGAGCTTATTTAGCCTAGATATTTCCGTGTCTTTGGCCTAAACAATGTAACAATGTGAGAACTATGCAGCATGAATAAAAAAGTATCATTATCAAAATTTAATACATTTTCATTTGCTTAAGCTATAAATACATGATCATTTCACCATTACTCTGGTACAAATGTTTATGACTTGCCATTAAGGTATGAAAATATGTCTAACAACTGACTCTTCATTGAAAAGATGTGACAATTAATTCCATTTAAATGTGAAATGATCTCCAATGTACACATTAACCATAATAAATTTGATTACCCTTAATCACTGATGCTAATACTTAAAGTGAATGGATTAATTCTTTAAATGTAAGGATTAACATTAATGTTATGCCACAACGGGAAGTCACTTTCATTATATAACATAAGACATTTATTTTTTTTGTTAATCCTGAATTTAGCACTCTAGGATGAGTTGTTCTAGCTGCTAACATGGTCAGATGATATAGACCTCACAGTGATGTGTTAATTGGAAAAGGACTAGCATTAATGCTTATGTTAAATAACATAAAGATCCTCGTCTCGCTGCTTCTATTAGGTCATGCTCCCCACCAATTCAAAATGATATACTATGAATTCACATCGAGAAACAAATTACTAAGCTTGATGTGGGTACTATACTCCACTCGACACCTCAAGCTTTGTACTGTCACATGTCACCTATTTTGGCCATATCAAAATGCATAAATCATGTATTGCAAATACCATGTTTCCTTATTTTGGAGCAATATGTCATCACTCTACACACTATGCTTGCCACAATGGCTACTGCTAACTTAGGTTAATTAAAAAGTGTAAACCATCAATTTTCTCGTTAGTTGACATATATTTTACTGTTTTGTGGCAACGATTTAGCAAAATGTCACATAAAATCAATCAACCTCCCACTGCATGGATTAATGCATATTAAAAAAATAATTAAGTCTTAATCCTATGATTAATAAAATTTCCCATAACGGTAAATGTAAATTTTTTCGGCATTTAATGCGTGAATCGACATGTGATCAAGACATGTTTGAGTGCTTAATAAAATTTATCCTAAAGCA
Source organism: Pinus taeda (assembly GCA_000404065.3). NCBI lineage: Eukaryota > Viridiplantae > Streptophyta > Pinopsida > Pinales > Pinaceae > Pinus > Pinus taeda. Next base: position 41,266 of record APFE030813283.1, on the reverse strand, counting down.
TTATGTAATAATTACTAGTTGTAAACAAATGAAGAAGGTGTAGAGGGCTCCGCAATCAATATTTGTCATAGTAGATTGTGGAAACAGGTGGTGCACCACGTAAAAAATCCATTTTCAAATAAGGGCAAAACGTATACCCTGCACTTCCTCAGTCACGCTAGCATACCGATAACTACCAAAAGTGGCATGGACTATGTTGCTCTGTAGTTATCTCACTTGTTTAATTGATTGTGTAGAGTTTTGTTTTATATGAAAATATGACAGACCTATCTATATTACTTCTGGTTTCTTTTTTTTCCTTTTTCTAATAATGTTAATAATTTTTTATGTTTTGAATTATGATTTTTTTGTATTATTATAATAAAAAAGAAAAGAAAAACTAAAATAATGTGTAAAATAATATTTTACTAAAAAAATCAATCGATATGAATAAATGAACTAATGTAGTCATAGAAAATATCAGAGAATTGTTTATATATATGCAAAATTGCATAAAATTATATATTAATTTCAAATAAAAATATAGTCTTATCGTCATTGTTTTGTTGACTTTCGAAAAGTTTCAACAGAGTTCCTCAGGATAAGCTATGGTAAAGATTCAAATAGATAATGGTTCCTCTTGAGTTGAGGGTGGTTGTGATTTGGCTATACGACAATGTTGTCTCTAAGCTTAAGACCACCAATGGTTGGTCTAAACAAATTGATTGTAAAATCGACGTTATGCAAGGGTGCCCCCTATCCCATACCCTTTTTGGCATTTACATTGATAAGCTAGAAGAATTTTTGGAAGCTACAGGGTGCAATGGCCCCAAGCTTGCGAGTATGGTCATTACTCTTCTCCTTTATCTTGACGATATCATCCTCCTAGCCATAAGTCATCATGATCTCAATAAGCAACATAAAATCCTCCATGATCATTGCTACAAGATGGGCAGGGAAAATTTTAGGAGCTAATATTTGCAAGTGGGCTAATTTTCCATGTTTTTTCCAAAACAAATATTCATTAATTTCTATTTTTTTCTAAAAATGTATTCGCCCAAATTTTATAGTATAAAATTATTTTACGTTAAAAATTGCCAAAATTTTATATAGATATTATATAAAATTATTAGAAATTTGAATAATTTATAAAAACATTGCCAAATATTTTACAAATTGCATATTATGTACTAGTGAGATTTGCCAAGGTTTATAAACTTTAAAATAAATTTCCATCCTTAAAATTTTCCTTAAGATGGGTATGACTATTAATACCGACAAGACTAAAGTCATGATAATTAAATCCAAAAATATCAATCATGATAATTTCATTTATGATAACAATTTCTTGGATAATATTTCTTCATACAAATATTTAGGTATTGACATTAATCATCAACTCAACTGGAATTATGACATTGAGAAAAAAATTATTGGAGGATGGAAAACTTATTATGAGCTTAAAAACAATTGTAAGTCAATTGACCTTTAGGTTTGGAGTAAAAAAGAACTCCTCTTTGAGACTCTTGTTAGCCCTATTATTTTATATGGTTGTGAGGTTTGGGGTTGTAGTATATCTAGAGAATCATGAAGGAAGATTGAACTAAGAAATTTATAACCTACAACCTCAAGATTAAAGGAAATACTCCCTATCTTATCCTCTTGATTGAAGCTAGCCTTTCCCCCATTAAAAACATGGCTATGTTTAAGTATCTGTTGTATAAGAAGAAGTTTTACAACATGGAAGCCAAGAAGTTCCCCAAAATTGTTTCTAACTCTAGTCAAAACCCCCACCTCCGGCTCAAGAGAGAATGACACAAGGATGTCCAGGTTTGGCTTGACCATTGTCGGATAAAGGAGGACATCATCTTGGAAAATAAGGATATTAATATTAAAATACTATTACTTCCAAATTTAAGGATAAGTTGTGGGATGATGAAGAGCTAGAGGGGAAAGGGAAGTTGAGATATTATAAAGAGGTAACGAACCTCACTCTTACTAACTAGAATTATGTTTGTCTTTACCAATCCTAATAAGAAAATGAACATTGCGAAGATAAGAACCAATTTTTATGAGCTTCGAAGTGAAACCAGGTGTTGGTCTATTCCCATAACACCTTTGGGATGAAATAATTTGTCGCATTTTTTATACTAAAAGGGTTGAAGATGAAAAGCACATTATCTTGGATTACAAGGTTGTTACTCACATTTGTTCTCATTTCCAAAACATTTGACACACTACCAATCTTCTCGAATTATTAAACAAAACTATTGTGATTTAGAAACTTTATTCCCCTTTTTTTATTATAGAAATAAAATATTAAAAATTATGAATTAATTTCTTAGGTTCTTAAGATCCAACATACCACATTAGTATTTGTAGAAGTTAATCATCATCATCATGTACATATATTTAAAAATAATAAATAATAATTAATAAATAATTTAATGGTGAATTTTAAATTAACCTACGAAATAAATAAGATTAATGTATATATATATATATCTATTTATATATATAATATATATTATATATATATTATAGATTAAACATTTTCATAATAATAAAATATTTAAAATAAGAAAATAAATTTTAATGAGAGAAATCAAATATATTATTGAATTTAAAAAATAACAATATTAATTAATAATAAATTTAATGTGAATTATGAAATCATATATATAAATAGAAATAGGATAATCATCATAAATTAAATAAGTATTATGAATGAAGTAGAAAACACTACATGACATTTAAAATACCATTCCATCTACGGTTCATTATTTTATTTTTTTAAATTTAAAAAAAGAAAAAAGAAAAACAATTCGTGATAAAGTGTTTTCTACCTTAAAAACTTAAAAAGAAACAAGTTACAATGATTAGCTGTCTATGAGACTTCAACAAAGATGTTTCTTCCGTGTCTTTGGGAATGGACATTTCCGCAGATTGCACATTTCCAGTACTCATCACCAATAATTTCTGGTGCTGGTGCATTGCATAAATCCATGGTGTACTTCACACCACCATCTGTTTCTCTCTCTGTCTATGTCTCTATGGTTGTCCCAGATGATAAGGTACTTTCCGCAAATTGCACATTTCTAGTACTCATCAACAATCTCAACATCAACCTCTTCTGGTGCATCGTATACAACCACGCTACACTCTTGAAGTTGTATCAGCTGCCCCAGGCACTCTATTCTTTTTAACTTACAAAACATATCAACCTTAATCATCTTCAAAGATATTAACCTTTGAAGACACAACAACTCCTCCAACTCTTTACACTCCCAAATGTGTAGTGTTTGAAGGTTTGTAAGATTATGAAGCCCTTCCATTTTCCTCACCTTATCAAAACCACTCAAAGAGATCATCTTCAAAGTTATTAACCTTTCAAGACACAACAGCTCCTCCAACTCTTTACACTCATGGATGCGTGGTGCTTGAAGGATTGTAAGATCATTGCAAACTCTGATCGTGAGACGTTTAAGGTTGGGACAAACATCCTCAACCAAAGATATCTCTGATATTTTTGTGTGGTCCAGCTCTAAGAATTCCAGTCGAGACAGTGCTCCTTCCATCCCTTTTTCAGTGGCAGGTCGCAAATGGGACATCCTGTTACTTCTAACTTTACCAGGTTGCTCAACTTCACCATTTCTGCTAGTAAGGACTCTATTCCACATTCTTCTATCTTCAACTCTGACAGTTGAGTCAGTAGTCCCAACGAATCGGGCAAAGATTTCAGTTCTCTGCAATAGACGAGCTCCAAGTGCTTCAATCTGCTTAGGCGACCCAACGAACATGGCAGTTCTTTCAAGGAATGGCTTCCCACACAAAATACTTCCAAATTCCTGAGCTTTATAATATACTTGTCTTAGAGATTTGCAAGTCCTACCGGACTATTCCAGCTTGATCCATCCCATATTCTTATCGCCATATCCCAGTCTTCCCTAATGAAATAACAGGAAATGTCTAAGAATATTTGTCTTTCTTCTTATACGTCTAGAACATTGTAATTTAACTTAAGCCTCTCTAGAATCTCAAAGACAAACACAATCCATAGTAGGTTTTGCAAAACATGCCTACAAGTTTTTCGAATCCTACTAGTGGATAAGGCTACAAGAAGGCATGCAAATAGAAGAGTTGTCAAGAGTATTGATAATCAAGGCATGTTAACTGATATATTGATGACTCTACTATTGCTGAGCTTGTGAGGACATTCTTGTAGCATGATGTAACCAAAATCAAGCTATCAAATGGAGGAATTTTGCCACTATAAAAAATGCATGTAACTGAGATGCATCATCTACATCATCTAAAACTATTAAAGCTTGTGCGGATGAAAGATGTTCTCTGAGTATTTCTATGCCTTTTTGAATGCTATCTATTGGATTAGTCCTATTTGTCAAATCCTCAAGAAGTTTGCTCCGCAAGGAGTTCAAAGAGCTTAGACGCGTTGTCTCTCTGACATCATATAAGAAAGAGGATTTGTTGAAAGCATTGTCTTGCCTAGTTTGCCCAAGCCAACAGTCCCCAACACCTGAGGTTTTTCATTCTTTTGTTGCTGCCATAACGCACTCCTTTCAAAATCTTCTATTTTTTCTTGCAGACCAGCTAGAAAATCAGCCACATGCACCGATGTCTTCTTGCGCTTTTTAAGCATGTATTTCACGACCTCCTCCAATAGCTTGTCTTCCTCCTCCAATAGCTTGTCTTCGCCCCTGGAAATTCTCAACAAAGAACATAAAAACATCGTAAAATCCACTCCAAACAAACAAAACATTAAGTGTATAGCAATACCAGTTAGATAAATAATAGCGATAAGAAGAGTTAAGAGTTCCAACTCATTATCGACCTTGAGTTCGAAGTCATTTATTAACAAGGCTTTGTTGAGGGCGATTCTCCAATTCTCAAGTCTTTGATGGTCGTATCTTCCTTTCTATTCATGATCACTCAGTGCTTTAGCATACCGGTTTTTAGTCCATGGCACCTCTAAAATCTCCACTTTATAAAAGATGGGAAATATGGTATCCCCAAACTTGTTCAATATAAGAAGCAGCTCATCTAGACACCATTTAGACTCATCATATTTGGGTTAGAAAATGATGATGTGGATAGAGGCAGTTCAGATGGCATTTTCAATTTGAGGATCTATGTAATATCCCTTCTCTAGTTCATACTTGTCCAGGAAAGGTCGCAATTTCTGTAAAAGAAGGCGTTTGTAAATGTTATTACTGCAATAAATTTGGTCATTATGCTCATGATTGTAGGAAGAAAATTGTTGATCAAGGGAACTAGAGAGCTAATGTCCATAGAGTACTAACTCCATGTTCCTAGCTTGCCATACCATGCATGAACCTTCTCGTAGTGTGTGGCTATTAGACAGTGGTTGCAGTAACCACATGACAGGCAACAAGGATTTGGTTGCAAATTTCGATCAATCTATGAAAACAGAGGTAAAGTTGGGGACTGACAAGACTGTGGAACTAGATGGAAAAGGAGTGGTCAACATTCTGACCATGCAGGGGGAGCTGAATACAATCTCAGAGGTATATTATGTTCCTAGTCTCAAACATAATTTGTTAAGTGTTGGTCCATTGACACAGAAAGGATATAGAGTTATCTTTCAAGGTGAAGAAGTTGTTATATATGACAAGCCACCAAGAAAGCAACTGTTAGCAAAGGTGCAGATGATGAGGAACAAAATCTTTCCTCTCATTTTGAATTACAATGGTCAAGTGAGTTCTTTTACAGTTGCATGTTCTGATGAATATTAGTTATGGCACTTTCGATTTGGACACTTGCACTTTTCTGGTTTAAGATTGTTGTAGTAGAAACTGATGGTTAGAGGATTACCTCCCATCAAAGAGCCTACTAGTACTTGTGAGTGTTGCATCTTGGGAAAGCAACACCATGAAAGTTTTCCAAAGGGAGTTGCATACAGAGAAAAGCAACCTCTTGAGCTAGTGCATATAGACTTGTGTGGACCTACGAGGACACAATTGATTGGTGGAAGTTGTTACTTCCTCACTTTCATTGATGACTACAACGGAAAGAATTGGGTTTACTTCTTGAAGCAGAAGTCTAAAACTTTTGCAAAGTTCAAAGAATTCAAAGCCTTCGTAGAGAACCAAAGTGACCGACAGATCAAGGTATTGAGGTCAGATCGTGGTGGAGAATATGACTGAAAGGTATTCCATGATTACTGCAAACAATATGGGATCATAAGACAGTTTACAACCAGGTACACATTGCAACAGAATGGTGTAGCAGAGAGAAATAACAGGACAATTATGAACATGGTAAGAAACATGTTGAAAGGTAGAAACTTGTCTAATGAGTATTGGGCAGAAGCAATTGCATGTTCTATTTATGTGATCAACAGATCTCCTACAAAGAGTGTGATGAACAGAGTACCAGAACAAGCATGGTCAGGTATGTATTGTAGTGTATCTCATCTCAGAGTATTTGGATATGTAGCTTATGCACATGTGCCTAAGGAGAGAAGAGGCAAATTTGATGATAAAAGTGAAAAATGCATATTCACTAGTTATAGTGAGCAATCAAAAGCTTACAAATTGTATAACCTCGTCACAAAGAAGACCATAATTAGCAGAGATGTTGTGTTCAAGGAACAAGAGTCATGGAATGGAACTGTAGACAAAACAGTTGATGCACAAGTGCCACTGATGGAAGAAGATGATGTAGCAGAAAAGGAGCAACAAGAATCATAGGTGAAGACACCAAATAGAGACACACCAACAAGGACTCCAACATTTTCAGAGCATCATGGATCCTCAAGTAGATCAACAGATTAAGATTCTCCCAACAATCAATCAGGTGATTAATCAAGCAATGATAAGAGAAACATGAGAAGTTTGAAAGATATTTATGATGATTTGGATGTTAGTTCAAATTTTGCATCATTGTCATTCCAACCTTCTTCTTTTGAAGAAGCAATCAAAGATGAAAATTGGGTGCAAGCCATGGATGAAGAAATTGAAGCTATTGAAAAGAATGGCACATGGGATTTGGTTGATTTGCCAAAGGAAAAAAATATCATTGGTGTGAAGTGGGTGTACAAGACAAAGTTGAATGAGAAAGGTGAAATTGACAGATTTAAAGCAAGACTTGTAGCAAAAGGATTCTCGAAGCAACCGAGAATAGACTTTGGAGAAACGTTTGCTCCAGTAGCCAGATTGGACACTGTAAGAGTAGTTCTAGCCATAGCAGCTCAGAACAAATGGAAAGTATATCAGATGGATGTGAAGTCAACCTTCTTAAATGGAATTATAGAAGAAGAAATTTATGTGCAGCAACCTCCAGGATATGAAGTTGAAAGTAATGAAGACAAAGTTTACAAGTTGAAGAAAGTGCTCTATGGACTGAAGCAAGTGCCTAGAGCTTGGTATAGTAGAATTGATAGTTACATGATCAAGAATGGATTTTGCAGAAGCAACATTGAGCCTACCTTGTACACAAGGGTAAATGAGCATGGGCATATTTTGATTGTTTGCTTATATGTTGATGACATGATTTTTATAGGTGATTTTGACATAGATGAATTTAAAGCAACCATGATGAAAGAATTTGAGATGACAGATCTTAGTCTCATGAAATTTTTTCTGGCATAGAAGTTGAGCAATCTAAAAAAGGAATTTTTATTTGTCAAAATAAAGATTCCAAAGATTTGTTGAAAAGATTCAAGATGGAAAATTGCAAACCTGTCCCTACACCAGTTGCAACAGGTACAAAGTTAAGCAAGGATGATGAAGGATCAGATGTCAATCCAACGTTATTCAAAATATTGATTGGTAGCCTCATGTATCTCACAGCTACAAGACTAGATATCATGTAAGGAGTAAGTTTGATTTCCATATTTATGGAGACTCCAAAAGACACACATTGGAGTGCAGGAAAACAAATTCTGAGATACATAGTAGGAACTAGAGATTGTGGCATAATGTATGCAAGCACAAAAAAGAAAGATTTGATTGGATACACAGATAATGATTTTGCAGGCAGTTTGGATGATTGGAAGAGCACTTCTGGTTTTGTGTTCCACCTTGGTTCATGTGTGATTTCATGGGCATCTAAGAAGCAGCCCACTGTGACACTTTCGTCAAGAGAAGCAGAATATGTAGTAGCAACATCAACAACATGTCAAGTAGTGTAGTTAAGAAGAATACTTGATGAACTCAAGCATAAAACTTAAAAAAAAGCTTTCTATAAAATCCTTTCCCAAATTTTGTTTTCTTATTAAAAAATAACTTTTAAAATAAATCCTTTTCACCATATAAACCAATTATGGGAATATTTTCACCATATAAACTAGCCTCGTAAAAAAAAATACGCTCTTTTCATCGACTTTTGAACACGATAAGTGTCTGTCGCGTTGAGGGCACTCGTGCATTGCAGGACAACTCCAATGTTAGTCCTTTAATGCAACAAAAAATAAGTTTAACCCGCGTGTTTCTTAAACTACGTAAGTTTGAGACTGTTAATGCGGATTTTTCTGCTAAGCCTTTGTGCGTTAATCACGAGGCTCTCCTCTCACACAAATTGTTGTTGATCTATTTTCCCTTGCTCTGATACTAATTTGTTCGAAAGGCAGAGGAGACACAACACAAATTCACACATAAAACACGAGTTGTTGTTCTTCTATTGATCACACACAACATGATGATTACAATGAACCCGGTGAAGGGTATTTATACCTTTTCGACTAACTAACTACCTAAAATATCTTGGCATGCAACCACATGCAATCACACACTCAGAGTCGTTTATCACTTAAACTTGACTCAACACTAACACTCAATCATGCAATCAATCAGTTAACTGACTCTCTATTTTTAGCTAACTCCTCATGCAGGAGTAATTATCTTATTTATCAATAAAAATGGGTAGCCAAAGTTTCTTTAACGTCAAGACCATGATGATTGATAAATACATCGTGGTAGTAACTGTTTGGGTTCGTGGAGGTTGATGGAATATCCACTAATCGGTGGAAGTTTGCAGATCTGCCATTAAACAGAAATACAAAATTGAAGTGAAGCACAGGTTGATAGATTAAGTAAATGAAGGTATCACAAATTGAAATCTAAATCTTATTTATATATAGCATAGCATCTTAGTCTCGAGACCAACATGGCAATGGCAATGGCGCCAGCCGATGGGCACACGATGGTAATTGGTGCAAGCGAGAATGAGATTAATGATTCAATCTCTCAGCTCCTCTCAATTTTCTATGGATACTTGACTGCAAGCTCAATACTATCCGGCTCTGACTGCTAGCTGGATTGCAAGCTAGATCTCAATACCACTAGTCTCTCAATTTTCAATGAATATTTGACTGCAAGTTGCAACTCAACAGGAGTACAACGTAAAGGAAGGATTCCATTTGCTACCAGTGCTCAATTTTCTATGAATACTTGATTGCAAGTTGGATATCATTAGGGGCACAACGTAAATCCACACGTCCCACACTTTTTTTTATGAAGACTTACTACAATAACATAAACTAATCATTCCATTTGCCACCCGTCGCTCGCTACTTGACTTTGCAGTATGTATCATTTAAAAATGATTCTTTTTTTCCGCCACAACTCCAACACCAACAGTTTAATACGCGTTTTTTAATTTGCATTAGAAAAGAAATTGAAATGTTTGGAAACATATTACTTTATCATCAACTTTTAAATGATTTATTGGCAATATTAATTTTAAATTTGAGTAAAGGTAATTTGTAGGGTTTGGTGGAGTACATAGTGATGATGCTATATAGAATAATAATAATAAAGTAGTGATCCTAGTCAGACTATGGTATTATTCCAACCACTATCAAGTGTTACCTTTATTAACTTCTTTTTATTTCTTTTTATTTTACAGAAAAAAGATATTTGACTTTAGTCACACTTTAGTATTATTCCCACAACTATCTCTATTTTCTTTACTTTACTTTTATTTTAGAGAAAAACAACATGAAAAATATTTATCTAATTAAAATTTGTGCTTAAAAATAAGGTCATGATTGGTACTACTCCAATCACAATTTATATTTTCTTTTATCTTAAAAAAAAACTACATAAAATAAATATTTATCTAATCAAAAATCATGTTGAAAACATAAGGTTATGATTCTTTTGATATGATATCAAAATCTAAAATCTTAGACATTTCACCCAAAAACAACTTTAGTCAGAATACATATTAGATATCATTTTTTGGGATTCAATTGCGTTAAGTTATTCATGTATGACCATTTCCATGAGAGGTAGTAGTAACTGACTAATTTCTCATGATTTTTTAATAGTCCACTTAGCACTCATTGCATCGAGTGATGCTCACAGGGGTGAAGAATACATATTATTTACATTCCACAATGCATGCATTATGTATTGTTCACATTGTTAACGCTGATATTGTTTTTTATATAATATAATTTTTCTATTTCATATTTAAATTTAAAAAGTTTCTGAAATTCAAAAATAACTAAGAAGGCCATAATTAGTATAAAGAAAGTGTGATAAGAGTTTCAAATGGTTATATTTGATACTATTAGAATTAAATGCTAATTTAACATTTTCAAATTTATAAGTGGTTAGTCTTTTTAAATTTTTTAATAATTATTTAAGAAAAAAAAATGTATCTCATAAGAAAATAGAATTTTTATATAATTAAAAAAAATTGTATATACAAACCCATCATTATTTGCTCATTAATTTTGAAATAAAACAACAACAAACAAGTTTACTGTTCAAAAATTGAATGGATAAACCTATGCCATGTCTCATTTATAATTGAAAAAGAAGAATCAATGCAATGAATGGATAAACATATGCCATGACTCATTTATATTTCTTAGAAAAAGAATCAATGCAATGAATTTGGATAAATGCACCCTAACTGTAAAATAAAACTATAAAAAAATGCAAACTATAGTAAATAGTTAAAAAAAAAACTTGATTCTACCCAATAAACAATTTATTTTGGTAAGTTGCACCTCAGTTTTATAATACTTTTATAATATCCTAAAATTGTTAATTAACTCAATAGATAATCTTACTATGTTAGCTCATAATAATATGCCCAACATATAATCTTACTTTGTTAGCTCATCACAATATAGACAAACGTATATAGAATATTTTGTTAGCTCATCAAAAAATATATAAACGTATATCAGAATTTGCAGTCGAATTGTTGAAGAGAGATTGAGAGCTAGTTGTGGAATTTTTTGAGAGCGTCAAGTAGAGTGTCAAATTGTGAGAGCAAAGTGATGCAGCTAAATGCATGCTTATAAAGTCTGCTAAAAACATGAGAACAGTTAAACAATAATAAAAAAAAAATATTCATTCTTCACCACTAGTCATTCATCACCACTAGTCAATATATTCATCATGAGAAAAGTCAATGTATACTAGTTGCAAACATCACCACTTATACACTTTTATACACTTCTCTAATATAGGTGAAGACTTGGCACTGAACAGTAAAACAACAAAATTGAGATTATGTGCTCCATCCAAAAGATTGGGGAACTTGATTACCGTATAAGATACATAGAGATCCAACCTAACATGCTGCACTCTTACCACAAGCTAACAAAAGCTTGACATAAGGACCTCTCTGATCTTCAAGAACCGGGGCATAAAAATGTGCTCATGTGCTGTATTTGACGGACAAAAATATATGTTGGAAACTACAAACGATTAAAATTTCACCAGCTGCAATGCCATTTAAGAATATATTTTGAGAAGCATATGATCATCATTGAAAAAGCAGGTGCCAGCTCACTTTTTTTTAGGGGGAGAAGGCCAATCAAATATCCATTTTTGGAGCGCTTTTTTTGGGAGAAGGCCAATCAAATATCCATATTTAGGGTGCTTTAACCCCTCCAGCGTCTTTGCCGCTAGCTCAGCAATTGACTTTTGAAGTTGTACCATTCTCTATTGTTCGAATGTAGAATTTATACATGATCTAGTGCCTCGAGCCAACCCTGGGCTGTGAGGTGGAGAATTTGATTTTGCAAGCCTTAATGAATGAGGTTTCTCTCTTTTGTTGGTGCTTTGCATGCTTCTTCTGCAATGAATGCCAATAACATCCCCAATTTTTACCTTACCATGGTTACCATTAACAAAAATGTTATCACAATTTAAGTCTCTGTGAATAATAGGTGGATTGCGACTATGGAGATAACTTAAATGCTACAAAAATTGCCTTTCCCAACCCAACCCTTGGATTTCTGACTTTACAGAAATTCACACTCGACAGGGCTTTGTATAAATTGTTGAATTCTAAAGCTGGTAATAGGAAAAGTAAAAGTTCGTTTAGATCAGATGTTTGGAAGCAGATATTCGGCATTTGATTTTCTTTTTCGAAAAAATTAAAGAAACGTTATCATGAAACTCACGCAATTAGATAAGTGTTCTTCACGGAAAATAGAGCATTTTTTCAGAAAAATATGATCTGGAAATTCCAGTCTGGTACAAAAATTATTATTGGTTTCGATGAATTTGCAGGTGTGGATGGAAAAATCCATATTTCTTCATAGCTATTAAAATCTTTACACAACAGAGGCATTTTCTTCTGGGCCAAAGTCATTTGAAAATGGGAAGGTGCAATTCCTATTTGGAAATCTGCTACAGAATTGCAACTAAGCAGCCCACTGAAAATTCAATGGAACTCTATCATATCATAGTTGCGGGCACATGGTATTTTTCCTTCTGCGGACATGGATTTCCTCATTTGGAAGGGTCATGATGGCTCTTTGTCTGTTTATGTCAAACATATATACCTACAGCTTCAAAACTCAGAATATGAACAACGGTCAAAATCTTTCCAACATCCTTTTGGAAAACAGGCTGCTCCTTAAAAATCATAATATTTCCCTGGTTGGTCTTTCATAACAAGATTCTCACATGGGAAAATCTTCAAAAGCGTAACTGGTGTGGGCCTGCCATATGCCACCTATGTAGATCAAATGTTGAGAACAATTTACACATTTTTCTCCTTTGTCCTCAATCACAAATGATATGGCGGAAACTCGCTGCACATTTTGGTTACACCAACACCTCATACCCTTCCATTACAGAGGCGTTCAAAGGATGGAGTGACATGTTCATCGATTGGAGGCCCATTCCATTATTATCTATCTAGGCCATATGGAAATGGCGAAATGGGACGATTTTCAAATCCAAAAAGGAATCACATTCAGTTGTTTTTGAATCTATCTTTTGCCTATATAATGTGTTTGGAATGCCTCACCAATCCAAAGTCAGGAAAGGAAGGTGTCCACAAACACTGGAACCCACAGGTATTCCACGAGCATATTTCGACGGAGCAGCTCAACATGGTACATGCGCTTGCTGAGTATTCATTATTCCAGAAGCTGGTCAAGCTTTTGATATTCATTGGAATGGAGGATAGAGGATTTATGGAGCTGCAGGAGGGACTACACAATTACCCACATTGCTAGGGACAAAAACTGGAGGGCAGATGCTTTATCAAAAAAGGGCCTATCAATTCCACAAGGCACTTGGAGGACGCAGATAACAGTGGATAACATCTCTCATCAGATCCAGGACTATTCCATATCAGGGACATAAATTTCAATATTTTGATGGCTATGTGGTATGTCTATGTTTCCCAATATTTTGACTTCTTTTTTGAAAAATTTCCATATAATTTTGTCTCATAAGACCGATTTCGACCTCAATTGATGTGTCATAGCAGACAACTCTCCATATGAACTATATGCTACAGAACAGAAAATATTATTTTTGTACCTTTCCTCATATGGGACTTTGATCCTTTACTTTCAAACATATCTAGTGGTTCCTATATAAGTATTGTTGTACATTTATCCTTTGATGAATATAATACAAATATATAGTTTTTTTCGCGCCTAAAAAAAGTGTTCTTCACCGCGACATTGGAACTTTCTACCGTAATTATCAGAAATCCAATGGTTAAATGAAGGAATCGGAAATTCAGGAGATAAGCACAAGACCGACATTCTCCAACGCGTAAATATTGTACACAAAATTTATATTTTATAAAAATATTCATATATATATATTATTTTTTCCATATATTCAGTTATGGTTAATTTAAATTAAAATATTTACATTATTTATGCGTTGGAAATTAATTCACAGTTCAATGCATATAAAATTTGTAACATGTTGAAGTTCATTTGTATTGTAGATAATATGTTGAAAAACCTTAATGACCTTTTAATGTTTACTATAGATTATTTTTCATAAATTATATGAAGGATATATTTAATATATTATTAAATATTTCTTTATTTTTAAATTTTTTTTTTTGTTTTTATATAAAAATTGTAATAATTATATATGGTATAGTTTTAAGATTTAGTTTAATGGGATGAAAGAGATTAGATAGTGTTTTGGGAGTGTGTTTTAGGGTTCGGCTATTTTTTATTATTTATTTATTGTTTTTTAGGTTTCGTCTTTGTGGGGTCTTGCAGTTGAAACTTTAGTCGTCACGACCTTTTCTTTGTATCGAGCATTTGTGGTCGATCGTGTTGCTTTTGGTGAGTTCATCATTTCACTCGTTGATGTCGTTGGTGGGTCGTTGCTCTACATTCACCCGTGCATTGCTATATGATGTGGTTCATTTTGGGGTTTGTGGCTTTGTCGGTTTGCTTGTTGGGGTGTGTGTGCGGAGTTGAGGGAGCGGACTGAATTGTGGTAATCTCCTGTCACAAACACCCATGTTTTGCGTCTCTCTACATGTTGGTCCTTTGTTGCCACAATCATTCGTTGATCCTTTGTACCATTTCCTACCTAGGTGATTTTGTTGAGTCTCGTTTTTACATGGAGGCCTCTATGCTTGTTTTATTGGGGCATCATTTTGGGCTATATTTTTATGGCCCTTTTGGGGTTTTTTCATTGTCAGGCGCATGGGCCCTTTTTTGGTTATGTGGTTTGGCCTTTTGGTTGATTGACTGAACATAGTAGCTTCATGTGGGATCGAGGAAGAGGAAGATACCAGGGAATACACTACAGGTGCATTTTCTTTTTCTTTTTCTTTTTTTTAAATCAGTTTATGAATGAAAATACGAGTATTTTTCTAGGGAAAAAAGGGTTAATTCCCATCGTTAAAACACCTTGCTAATGGGAGGTCACATGTTCAATTCTTCTTGATGCTCTTGGGATCCCTTTAAGTGGATCTATCTAGATAGTTTTCATGGATGTAGTGACCACTAGGGATGGAATTTGACAGAATAATTGCCTATCACAGGGTGATTTTCCCATCAAATACAATTAAAATTTGCAAAACTGTCAAGATCCTTCCTTAAAATTGTGAAGACCAGTCATAAAGGTGTGAAAACCATTTGAAATTCCAACCCAACAACCATTGCCTCCAATATCTATAAACCACACATAATTAATATATATAGAAAAAAAAATATAGTTTAATAATATATATAAGTTTTAATATATTAAATATCTTATACTTATTAATAAATATATAATAATATAAATATATATAGATTATATATATATATATATATATAACCATTAAATTAACCTACGCAATAAATTATGAGTGGTTAAGTCTTCGTCTAGATGGAAAAAGTACATCACTTGCTTTTATTTCTTTTCTTTTGAGAAACAACACAATATGTATGCATTAGATTAACAACTCTTCTCTTTGTCCTATACAAAATAAACTGATGAAATAATAATGAAGGTGGGAATTCCAATGAGATTGGAATTTTATAAGATTACGTCTATGATATTATATTTTGTATAGTTATAGTTTAATGAGGCTATAATTTGGTTTGGAAAATAATGGAAATTTTGGTAAGATTTAAGAAAATCTAAATGAAATACACTTTTAAATTCTTTTCACTAGATTAAGATTACGTCTATGATATTATATTTTGTATAGTTATAGTTTAATGAGGCTATAATTTGGTTTGGAAAATAATGGAAATTTTGGTAAGATTTAAGAAAATCTAACTGAAATACACTTTTAATTTTTTTTCACTAGATTCCGGTGAAAATTCTGTCTTTCAATCTAAATTGTGGGTAGACATTGCCACATTCCACTAGGTACAATCGGGCTTGAACTCATGCTACTTGGGACACAAATCGTGAACCATACCACTTTATTTGAGCTTACTTTCTTTGACAATTGGGGAATCAAAATGATTGAGCATATATGTGATGGGTAAAATATTTTGTAAAACCTTTATAATCTAGATATGTTTGAATGGGAAAACAAAATTATTGAGCATATCTGTGATCGGTAATAAATTTTGTAAAACCTTTATAATTTGGATATGTGTTGGAGGTAAATGTGAAGTACAAGCTTTATGGAGCAAATTAATGATTGGCAAATATCAGGGTTTATGGGAATTCATGATATAATGGTTTTTGGTGATTCCTTGAATATAATTCATCATTTATAATTAGGATATCTCCTCTAAGATACAAAGTTAAATCAAATTTTCAAGCAAAATTATTAGCTGTATTAATCTATTTCCAAAAAGAAATGTCTCAATATTCTATCAAACAACTCCCAGACTTATCACATAGTCAATTTGCGGTCAAAACTAAATCAAAAAATTTTATTATATATATATATAATATATATATATATATATAATATATTATATATATAAATAATATAGATATATATAATATATCCCCTGCATAAACCAAACAAAAAAAAAATACTACAAAATTGATTAATAATAAATATAATATATTATTTTATTTATTTTTAAATATTTTAATATAAATAATCTCTTAAATGGCAATAAATATTATCTTCTAATAAATTATATAATTTTTATAATTAAAATTAAAAATATATAAATATCTTAGTATCTCAAAATTTCTTTATCTAGCACATATTAGATTTTTTTAGTCATACACAAAGTTAACATATTAAAATTTCTTTTGAACATTAATGAAATTTCTTTCGTCATACACGAAGTGAACATTAATGAGCAAATCCAATTCATTTAAATTAACCTTGATAGGGTAACCATCACAAATATATGTAATGTAAAGATTAAGTTTGCCGGTAAAGGATGAAGATGAAGAAAGTCCATCAATTGTGTTTATTTCCCTTCTTTTGAGAAACAAACAATCTAGGATGAATTAAATTATGAGTGGTTAATGTCTTCCAAGAAGGAACCTTTTCATTGGGTACAAAATAAAGTAATGAAATAATAATGAAGTGGGGAATTCCAACGTGGTTGGAATTTGACCATAAATGTTTATTATTTGGTATTTTGCATATTATATATTGTTAAACTATTTTGTTATTTATTTGAATCTATTTAAATATAATTCTTTTGTAATTTGGATAGGTATGCGAGGTAAATGTTAAATATCAATATTATGAGTAAATTAATGATTTATCAGTCAATTTCGTTGAAATATGTCTTTTTCACTTGCTAGTTCACGGATACCCTGGTCAGTGGGTAGCCGCTACGTCCAGGGGTTTAAATCTCTGAGTGGACGCCACCCGAAGGGCATCAACACCCCTCGGCCTATTTACTGACCTAACCCCAAGAGCTTTCGAGATTCGACCCTGTGACCTCCCATTGGCGAGGCACTTGATTTGACCGATTGAGCTAACTCTTGGGGCTGGTTGAAATATGTCTTATATCAGGGTTTATTTGTTTTTAATGAGATTTTTTGGAAGCTTTTTTAATTTCTCTAAAATTCGACAGGAATTTATTGAAATCACAAGCTTGATGGGTAACCTCTGCACAATTGAGGTGTTGGGTAACCTTTGCACAATTTAGGTGCCCTAAGAGTTTTTCAGGGTGCTGAATTCATATATACACTCAAAAAACTAGTTTAAATAACACAAATCAAGATTTCACCACAAATTTTTCCGCCCAATTCTGGCATCGAAAAGTCAAAAAAATCGCACTAAAGACAACTTTGTAAGGCAAATTGTGAATTTGGGAGTTCAGCAAATGATTTTTTTTTTTTGTGATTCTTTGAATATAATTCACCATTTATATTTAGGATATCTTCTCTAAGATACAAAATTACGTCAATTTTTCATATTAGCTATATTAGTCTATACTAAGAAAAAATATATCCATGTTCTCACATCAAACAACTCCAAAGCTAATCACATAATTAACTTAAGAAATTTTTAAAAAATTATAATAAAATTCAATAACATTAATAAAAAATTATTAAATTTAAATACTTTGGTATTAAAATAATATAATAATTTAAAATATAATTATATAAAACTTTAATATCTTAAAATGCATTTCCTCATATGGGAATTGAACATATAAGGGAAAAATCCAATTCATTTAAATTAACCTTAATATGGTAACCATCCGCAATATGTGTATTGTAAACATTAAGTATGTTGGTAAAATATAATCTAAATTTAACTCAACATAGAGGTGTGAACCAGTGAGTTAATAATTAAAATTTTTAGTTGTGGGGCCAAGAAGACCAAAGTCCATCCCTTGCTTTTATTTCTATTCTTTTGAGAAACAATCAAGCACATAATCATTAAATTATGAGTGGTTAAAATCTTCCAAGAAGGAATATTTTCTTTGGACGATACAAAATAAAATAATGAAAAAATAATAAAGGTGGGAAATTTTATTTTAGGTTAGAATTTGTCCAGAAATTATCTGTCACATGATATTTTGCATATCATATCATATAATGGGGATTCACACTTGGAATTTGACCGGTTGTAGTTTGCTATTGTAATTTGTCAAAATCCAAAGAAACAAGAATAATAAATTCAAGTTGTCTTTAGTGAGATTTTTTGGAAGCTTTTCCAATCAGGTCGAATTTCTCTAAAATCTAGCAGGAATTTATTGAAATCTTGATGGGTAACCCCTGCACAATCAAAGTGTTGTAGGGATTTTTCAGGACACTGAACCCATATACACAGTCAAAAAACCAGTTTAAATAACACAAATTAAGATTTCACCTCAAATTTTTCCATTAAATTCCAACAATGAAAAATCCAAAAAATAACACTAAAAATAACTCCCAATAAATTTTCTTTAAAAATTCACATTATACCTTGCCAATTGTGTCTTGCAAGTTGTACAAATCAGTGTTTACTGTGTTTGCGTTATTTCTGATTGATATGATATTAATTACCAAAAAATTCATACCATAATACCTATTACCACATAATTATTATAGAAGCTAACATCCTTTTATTGCAAAGCAATTCTGGTTCAAAGTTTGAAGGGTTTACTCTGCACCCCATTTTCAACAAATCAGATGAGCTTGATGGCCAAAGAGAAATGTGTAAAAGGTCTTTGACTGCAATCTGGATCTCAATACCACCAGTCTCATTTTTCAAGAATATTTGACTGCAAGTTGTAGCTCAATAGGGTACAACGTAAAAGAAAGATTCTATCTACCACCACTCAATTTTTTTATGAATACTTGATTGCAAGCTGGACATCATTAAGAGTACAATAGTCCTTCACTTTTCTATGAATGCTTGACTGCAATAACATAAACCAATCATTCTATTTGCCTCCAGTTGCTCGCTACTTGACTTTGGAGTATGTATAGTTTAAAAAGGAATGGAGTATGTATTGTACACAAACTTTATATTTAATAAAATATTTCATATATATTATATTTTTCATAAAATTTCATGTTATTTAACTTAAATTAAAATATATTTGCATTATTTTTTGCATTGGAAATTAATTCAGCTTTAAATGCATACCAAATTTGTAATATGTTTGAGTGCATTTGAATGGCATATATTTTAATCTTAAATTTTTTATATAAAAATTGTAATAATTATATAAAGTGTAATTTTAAGGGCTTGTTTAATTGGAGGAAAGAGATTAGATAGAGGGTCTTTGGAAACCCTTGTTAGAGTTTTAGTAATTTTCAATTTCTTTGGTTGATTGGTTTTTTTAGGTTCTGTTTTTGTGGGTCCCGGTGTGCCAAGCCCACGAGTCGCGAATGTGATGTGCGATGAGTTGGGTGAGCACTCCCGGTTATGTGTGACAAGCTGGGTGAGTGACAAGTCGGCGGGTGCGACAAGTCGGCGAGCGGGCATGTTTCTTGCGACGTTTCGTTGCAACAATGGGAAGAGTTGGAGAAGTGCGACGAGCTAGGGAAGTTAGTTAAAGGCGCCCGAGGCACAAGCGCGACGAGCCAACCGAGGTGTCGAAAATCCGAGAATTGGAAATTCGGCTAAGTATGGCAAACTTTGCGAAGGTCGCCTTATATCGTGCGAGTTTGACATGTTGACTTGATGGGGCAACGGTGTGGGCGAGCCGACGAGCGAAGTGGGTGAGCCAACATGTTGGCATGGGCGAGTTGGTCGAATGGACAGGCTGGCCTGGGTAGGTTGACCCACGAGTGTATATATTAGCGGTCGAAGTGGATGGGAAGGCATTCAACAAAGTCTTACAAGTCTAACACAAGGCCACCTAAGCTGATAGGCAAGCTGCAATAGTTGGGCGCATAAGGCGAAGTGTGAGGTGCAGATGGGTACCCTGATCGAAGCAACAAGTCGAGTTAAACGGGTCACAAAAGTGTTGAACAGTTCTTTGTCGTAAGTAGTTCGGGTGGGCAGACGAACCGCATGCAGGTTGGGCGGGCAGACGAGCCACGGGCAGGTAGGCAAGCGGGCAGATGAGTGGCAGGCAGGTGGACGGGCGGACGAGCCGCAAGTGGATAGGCAGGCAGGCGGACAACACGATAGGTGAGCGAGCTGGTTAAGTGGGCGCCATGACAAGTCGGGCAGGGCGACCCCCGGTTGGGCAGTGTGCCCGCAGACGAGTTGAGCGAACCGAGTAGGTGACCCGGGCGGGTGGTGCGCCCATGGCAGGAGTGAACGGAGAAGTTCAGGCAGACACAAAACGGGCGACACGATAGTCGAACGGATGGGCAGACTGCGGGTGTGCGCCAGGTGGGTGATACGGCGTGGGTGAGTTTGCACGGTGGTAAGTTTAGTAGGCAGTGTTGAATAGAGGTGGGTACGCGAGTAGACCCGCGAGTTTTGTTGAATGGTGAATGATGGTTGGTGCGGAGGGCGACCCGGGCGTGGATGCCTCTACCCGTGTGTTGGGCGACCCGACCCAGTGAAGGGCGGGGGCTCTGAACGATAGTTTGGGAAGGCTGCATGATTGCAGGCCGACTTGTGAGAATTAATTGTTTTTGTGAGCAGGAAGTTGGGGTTCCTCTCCAAGAGTTGATTTTGTATAATGGAACTATTATCATTATTATTGTGGGAAGACTCATCTACAGGGAGTTGCCCCTCCCATTATATTTTCGTTGTGCTTGTGTAAAGTAATAATGATGATGAAAGATATGTAAATGAATGTTTCTGTCATGCTTATGAATGTTTATACTTAGAAAGTGAAAAATAAATTAAGTATGGAATGTTAGTGTAGTCCACACTTGAAAGTATTGCTGAAAAGAAATCGGGTGGTGGTATCGCACCCCCCTTCATGCAGTTGAAAGACTACCGCCAGGGAAGGGCGTGACAGGTGGTATCAGAGCCCTGAATACTTAATGAGGAGCTATACTTCGTGACAGGTGATTCAGGTTTGTTGGTGATATTGATTTATGGTCTATACCATACTACAAAGAAAGCGGACAGTTGAGATGGAAGAAGAACCTCAGGTAATGACGGGTGAATCTGGAAGGGATGCTGGAGATGCTTTCTTGGACAAGGTATTGGATCAAATGGAGCAGATGGCTTCTAAAATAGCTTTGATGAAGGCCGAGAGCATTGAAGTTTGGGAAGGCTATGCAAAGGTGAAAGGTGAGCTTGAAGACCTCAAGGTCCGGTACGATTTTACTGAATGGCAGTTTATACAAACAGAAAAGGAAGTCAAAGAGATATGTGAAGCAAGAGATCAGGGTTTGGTAGAAATCTTGAAATTGCAGAAAGATCCTAATGATTCTTGGAATGAGATTGCGGTTTTGAAGAAATTTGTTGGGCACAACTCAGGTGGAGGAGTGGCTCATGTGAAAGTCAAAGAACCAGATTCTTATGAAGGGACAAGGAGTGCAAAAACTCTTGGTAACTTTCTATGGGACATGGAACAATACTTGGAATGTTTGGGGATGTTCGATGAGGAATCCAAAGTCAAAGTAGCAGCTCAGTTCTTGACAAAGGATGTTAAGATGTGGTGGAGAAGAAGGATGGAACAGATTGCCAATGGCAATGCTACAGAAATCACTTTGTGGGATGAAATGAACAAGGCTTTGCAAAATAATTTTAGTTCATAAGACGAAACATGGGATGCAAGGATGAAGATAAAATACATAAAGAAAATGAGGAGTCTACAATCTTATCAACAAGAGTTCTCAAGTGCAGTTTTGGAACTTCCAGACATGGCGGAAAGTGACAAGGTGTTTAATTTTATCATAGGGTTGAAACCTTGGGCATGCAATGAAGTGAAGAGGCAAAAGATAAAAACACTTGAAGAAGCATTTGTTGTTGTGGATCGCTTGGTAGAACACTATGATGAAGGAACCGAAGAGAAGAAGAAAAACACTAACAAGCCAAAAGAAAAGTATACAAAGGAGGAATCTTCGAAATCACATGATAAGGTGAAGACAAAGAAACCCTTGAAGTGTTAGATATGTGAGGAACCACATATGGTGAAGAATTGTCCTTCAAGACCCAAAGTGGCCGCCACAGCACAATCCAATGTGAAGAATAAAGAAGTGACTTCTGTGGGGGTCATACAGATTCTAGGAGCTGCGATGGCTACAGAAGCGGTTTCACAAAGAGATCTAGAAAGAAACAAGTTAGAGTATGTTGAGATGAAAGTTGGGAGTGGTGTTGTACTCACTATGGTGGATAGTGGGGAAAATAAAAAATTTATGAGCGAGGATACTGCGAGAAGGATTGGATTGAAGTTTGTACCGGTGCAGGCACAAATGAAGGCAGTGAATTCTCCTCTAGATTTTGTGATCAATGTAGTTGAGAAAGTGGATGTGACACTTGGTGAATGGACGGGGAAGGTCGATTTCACTGTGGTGCAGATAGATTTCTATGAGGCTGTACTGGGCATGGAATTCATGAAGAAATTTGAAACCCATATCAAGAAACTGTACATTTACGATGGACGAGAGGATGTACCTATCGGTGTTACGACCGTGGGAGTTACAAAGGCCGAGTGTAAACTGACAACGATGAATATGGAGAATGAGAAGTGAGATGAAGAGGTTTATAAGCAATTGTCTATTGCAGAGACAAAGCTTATGGAGCAGTCACAGATTGTCAGGACATTGTCTGATAGTATCTTGGATCTATGAAGGAGGCTAGAGGCAGTGGAGGATGATGATGACGATGAGGATGTTAAACCGAATGTTCAGATGGAGGATCGGGAAGCATACCTGCAGAGATTAGAAGTGGAGGATCCTGATAGGTGGATTGAGTTGATTAGTGAGGGGAAGCCTTCAGGCTCTACTCCCTCCTTATCTTCTTAAGCTATCATGGAGATGAGGCTCATTATAAGCTACTCATAGAAGTGAGTCTCCAACATTTTGAGCAGACATCTAGGGGTGAGATGACAGAAATTAATAGGTAGCATGCAGTGGAGAGTCATGATGATGTAGGGTAATGAGTTCTTATGGAGGCGATGCATGGTTGGATTAACTACCCAACTAGTCACCGACATGAGGGGTACCAACACATGATTCCTTGCAGAGTATTAACATATCTATGGCATGAGGCACGTTGAGAGGTGGACACATCTGGATTACCCATACACACGGTTTGTGTGGTTGGATGGTCTTAGTGACAGATGGTTGCTGGGATGGAGAGTTGTCGAGGAAGACAACCATTTAGAGTGGGGGAGTATGTCAAGCCCACGAGTTGTGGATGTGATGTGCGACGAGTTGGGTGAGTGCTCTTAGTTATGTGTGACGAGCTAGGTGAGCAACGAGTCGGTGAGTACGACGAGTCAGTGAGCAGGCACGTTGGTTACGACATTTCGTTGCGACAATGGGACGAGTTAGAGAAGTGCAATGAGCTAGGATGGTATGTTAAATGCACCTGGGGCACGAGCGTGACGAGCCAACGAAGGTGTTAAAAAACTGAGAATTGGAAATTCGACTAAGTATGGCGAAGGTCACCTTATACCGTGCGAGTTTGGCGTGTGGACCCGACAGGGCAACAATGTGGGTGAGTCGATGGGCGAAGTGGGTGAGCCGACGTGTTGGGATGGGCGAGTTAGTCGAATGGACAGGTCGGCCTGGGCAGGCCAACCCACAAGTCATCCACGGGTGGGCATATATATTAGCGGTTGAAGTGGATTGGAAGACACTCAACAAAGTCTTACAAGTCTAAGACAAGGTGAGCTAAGGTGATAAGTGAGATGCAGTAATTGGGCACTTAAGGTAAAGGGCGAGGTGTAGGAAGGTACCCTGACCAAAGCACCAAGCCGAGTTAAATGGGCTATAGGCAGGTTGGGTAGGTGGACGAGCTGTAGGTGGGTAGGAAGGCAGGCAGACGAGTCGCAGGCAGGCGAACGGGCGAATGAGCCTCAAGTGAATAGGTAGGTGGGTGGACAACATGGTAGGCGGGCAAGCTGGTTAAGTGGGTGCCGTGACGAGCCGGACAAGGTGACTCCCTGTTGGGTGGTGCGCTCGCTGACAAGTTGAGTGAGTCAGTAGGCGACCCAGGTGGGCGGTGCACCCGCGACAGGCGTGAATGGAGAAGTTTGGGCAGACAGGAAACAGGTGACATGACAGTCGAACGGGTGGGTAGACCGCGAGTGTGCATCGGGTGGGCAACATGATGTGGGCGAGTTTGCACGATGGTAAGTTCAGCGGGCAGTGTTGAACGGAGGTAGGCACGCGAGCAGACCTGTGAGTTTAGTCAAACGGTGAACGATGGTTAGTGCGAAGGGCGACTCGGGCACGGGAACCTCTGGCCGTGTGTTAGGCGACACGACCCGGTGAAGGGCGGGCGCTCCGAATGACAGTTCGGGAAGGCTACACGTTTGTAGGCCAACTTGTGAAAATTAACTATTTTTGTGAGTAGGAAGTTGGGGTTCCTCTCCAAGCGCTGATTTTGTATAATTGAATTATTATCATTATTATTGTGGGTAGACTCATCTCTAGGGAGTTGCCCTTCCCGTTATATTTCCACTATGCATATGTGTAAAGTAATAATGATGATAAAAGACATGTAAATGAATGTTTCCATTGTGATTATGAATGTTTATACTTAGAAAGTGAAAAATAAACTAAGTATAAAATGTTGGGCATAGTCCACACTTGAAAGTATTGGTGAAAAGAAATCGAGTGGTGGTGCTCCACCCCCATTCGTGCGGTTGAAAGACTATCACCAGGGTAGGGGCGTGACACGGTGGCTGTTGTGACTCTCTATTTGCATTCAACCCTTGGGTTTGATGGTGTTGCCTTAGGTGCAGTCATATTTTCACTCAGTTGATGTCGTTGGTGGGTTGCTGCTCTACATTCACATGTGGTGTGGTTCATTTTGGGGTTTGTGGCTTTGTCGATTTGCTCGTTGGGGTTCGTGTGGGGAGTTGAGGGAGCGGACTCGATTGTGGTTTTCTCTTGTCACAAATTCCCTTGTTTTGTGCCTCTTTACATGTTGGTCCTCTGTTACCACAATCGTTCGATGATGTTTTGTATTATTTCCTACCTAAGTGATTTTGTTGTGGGTTTTTGTTGGGCAACTTTTTTCATGGAGGCCTCTATGCTTGTTTAGTTAGGGCCTGCTTTTCGGGCGACCTGTGCTCAGCTAATCATTTTGGGTTATATTTTTTATGGCCCCTTTGGGGTCGTTTTGGGCTATATTTTTTATGGCCCCTTTGGGGTCGCTTTGGGCTATATTTTTTATGGTCCCTTCGTGTTTTTTCATTGTCAGGCATGCGTGCCCTTTTTGGTTATGTGGGTTGGCCTTTTGTTTGATTGAATGAACATATTAACCTCATGTGGGATTGAAGCAAATCTAAGGGAATGCACTACAGGTGCATATACAAAATGTTTTTTTTTTTCTTTCTTTCAAATCCAATTTATGAATGAAAATACGGGTTTTTTTCTAGGAAAAAAAAGGGTTAGTTTCCATCATTAAAGCACCTTGCTAATGAGAGTTCATGAGGTCAATTCTTCTTGATGTTCTTGAGGTTAGGCTCTACTAACGAGGCAATTAGAGGTGATCCCCTTAGGTGGATCTGTCTATGTATTGACCACTAGGGATGGATTTTGACAGGAAAATTGCTTGTCACGAGGTGATTTGCTCATCAAATACAATTAATATTTTTCAAAACCTTCAAGATCCTTTTTTAAAATTGTGAAGACGGGTCTGGAGATCCTTCTTTAAAATTGTGCAGACGGATCAGAGAAGTGTGAAAATCGTCAAATTTAACGAGTGAGTCCATTTTTAAATTCCCAACCTTAGAGATATTTGTAAACCGCACATAAAAAATAATAATACATAATATATTAAATTATAATACAT
>APFE030813280.1:24544-48288 GCA_000404065.3 Pinus taeda | reverse complement strand
TTTTTGTATTTCTCTAAAATCCATAAATTTATTGGCACTTCCTCTCTCATATCCTCTCTTTTATCTGAGGACCTATTAACCCCAAACACATTAATTCGTCAATTGGCTTTACCTTCTTATATATCAAGGCCATTTAACCATACACACATTAATACATCAACAATGTTATTAATGTTAATTGTTAATCTCACTCTCTTCTTCAGAAAAACCCATCCTTTTCCACATGAAACAATACTTGTTATCTACTTATATGTTTTAGTCTTTTTTTTAAATTCTCTTATCACATTTCACTCGGTTCTTGAGTTATTATTATTATTCAAGTTTCGATTTTTAAATATTATGCTTTTTAAAATAAATTTCTTTAGTGAGCTATTATAATTAATATAGATCTTTTCCCAAAATATATATATATATCTTTTATCCCTCCTTTATCTTAATTGTTGCAAGCTTTTTCTATGTATTTGTAGAATATCATAGTTCATGGGATCTAGTAACCCCTTCGAGTAGTTCTCTCCTTGAATATCTTTCCGCATATCCGCAAGTTCTATATTTTCGTATCTGGTGGGATTCGTCAAATCTTCTTGGAAAAGAGGGCAGCTCGAAGTTGTCGAGTATGAGGGGAGAATCCTCATCCTTCGTAGTATTGAACACAGGTGATGTAGGATTCGAAACATCATTTCTGATTTTCTAGGGTTTCAAGAGAACGGGAATGTTAACGATTTTAACAATAGCTGTAAGCGAGATTTTCAATTATCTGCAACCCAAATCTCAATATGCTTATTGCGATGCACCAAATACCATTATATAAGGGAGATCAAAGTGGAATACCTTGTGTGTCGATATGACATAGGAAATCCATTTGCAGCACCAAGCAGGGTAGACTGCATGAATTTAACTATGTTAAAATTGAAATGGTCGCATCAGGATGAAAATTCTCACCCTACTGATGAACATTGACCGAAGACGTTTTGCTTGAACTTGTTGAACTTTCCACCATAAATGGTTCAATCGCGAATGTGTCACAAAATTCTTCCCACCTGTCGACGTTCCGTGATGTACATCAATCTCCCACGTCAGAATACCGTCCAAACCGTAGAACCTATAGACTACGCCACTTGATTCCAATTTCCGAGTACTCGATATATTTATGTATTTTACGATATGCCTGACTGCCCTGACTCACCACGGCCGTGGTGCACCTCGCCTAACTCATGAACCTTCATCACGTTTTTTTGTCTTGGATCCCTCGCCGCCACTTACTGTACTGCTTGCGGGAGATATGGAGATTCTGGCGGTGACCAAATGATTGGTCCGACTTTACGGTGAGGAAATAAATATTCTTAAATATTAAGCATTGGTTAGATGACAATAACATGAGATTCAACGGCCAACATTGATCCGTTTTTTTGTTGTACCTAATATTCGTCATAATCAATATCTTTTCATCAATGAGTACTTAAAATTCCTCTACCATAATATTTACAACACTTCCATAACTTTATATTTCATTTTTATATGGGTTAGACCTCACGAGTGAAGACAAAAAAAAATGGGAATATATCTATATAAGAATTAGATTTTGATTTTAAATTTAAATTTAAAGTAGTTATTGACTCATTTTCGAATTATAAAATATTAATTTATTACTTTTAAAATATATTAATTATTAAAACAAATTTAATGTTTTTAAAAACTAAATAAACCTAAAGGTTACGCATTAATATAAAATAAAATAAACAATAAAAACATTATTACACTTACTATCTTTCTTTGTAATATTAAACGATCGAAGTGCGAAGCAAGAATTAAAAGCTCTTTAAAACCTCACCAAGAGGTGGATTCATCGTTGATGTTCTAAGCTAATTTAAATTTTCGTATTATTGTTTAATTTTAATGAGGGAAGAAAAAAAATAAAAAAATAATATTAAACATTAAAAAATATTATTTATGTGTATGTAATGTTAACTAACTTAAATTTCTCTTAAATTTGGATTTATGATGCTCGAGGAGGGTTCCTAAAAAAATAATATTAAACATTAAAAAAAAATATTATTTATGTGTATGTAAGGTTAAGTAACTTAGATTTCTCTTAAATTTGGATTTATGATGCTCCAGGGGGTTCAAATCTTTTGGAATGTGAAAAAAAAAATCACAGTAAAATTTGAGGAAAAGTTTTTACCTCAGAAATTTGATTCTTCTCCTCACTTAATATATCCGGTATGATGATGAATCTACATTGGTTGTAGTCTTGTGCAACCATTAATAATTTGTTAAAGAGGTATGATGATGAATCTACATTGGTTGTAGTCTTGTGCAACCATTAATAATTTGTTAAAGAACTATTTATTCTGACCATTTTAATTAAGTTAGATATGTCAAAGGTTAATGTGGCATTTTAGTTTTAAACTTGCTCAGTTACATTAGTTTTTTAATATGATAGACATAGTGAATAACTTGAGTGATGAAATAAAAATTTTGAATGCAAAATAACAATGTAACAATGTTGAATGACAGAAAATGTGCATAATAAAAATGTATTCAATTACAAATAGTCTTCATTGTAATCAATCTCAAACTATTTTTCTCTACTATTCTTATTGTCACACATGTTAGTTTTGCCATCTTTTCATATGAATCATATGAAAGTGGCAGTTGAAATCAAAGACCATTCAAATATTTAACTGAAACTATTGTAGTAAATATCATACCTTCTCTTTCTTTCTATCCAATATTTATAGTAGCTTTCTCCAAATCCAATCATTGTGATTTATTCAGTGTTAAACCCCAAGTAAGTTTCAAGGTTAGTGGTTTTTGTTACTTTGTTTGAATGCAAAATGACTAACAATGTCCAATCATGGAAAATGAGAATAATAAGAATATAGTCAATTACAAATAGTTTACAGTTTCAATAAAACAATTCAACTAAGTGAATATTTTATTTAAGATGAGAGTTAAACTTAGCATTTTAATTATGGTTGAATTACTGTAACATGAAATCAATGAATGTCATCAATATTTGTTTTTTGCTTACAATGAAATCATTTGTTTTGTGCTTACACTAAAATCAACACACACTGTTAATATAATTTCATTGAAATTAATGTACATCATGCATTTAGTTACATCAAATCAGAAATAAACATCTACACTAAAATCGTTGCATCTAGTGCAAGCATTCAAATAGAATTAGAAATTAACATAAATCAATTCCTATAGTGGAAGCATTTAAATAGAATTAGAAGTCAACATCTACATTAAAATCAATGCATCTAATGCAATCAATCAAATATGATTAGGAATCAATGTCTACACTCAAAACAATGCATCCATTTTAGTGAATAACATTGTTTCTCCCCCCCTCTCTTCTCCATCTCTCTCTCTCTCTCTCTCTATGGATCTCTCTCTCTCACTCTTCTTCCTCCCCTCTCTCTCTCCCCACCATCTATATCTCCTTTTGTCTCTCCTTCTTTATCTCTCTATCCCAACCCGCAATCATACATTCTCTCTCTCTCTCGATATATTATATATATATAATATATATATATATATATATATATATATATATATATATATATATATATATATCCCTCTCTCTCTCTCTTCCACTCTCTCTTTCTACTTCTCTCTCCCCCTCCCTCTCTCATTCTCTCTATCAGCATTTTACCAGGTATAAATACTTTTCACTGGTTTTCTTGCAAGTTAATCCCTTATTCAAGTATGCTCGGCTAAATCCCTAATGTTCTAACCCTTTCCTTGGCTTGTAATAGGTTTCTCTCTGGTCTTTTGCGGGATTTTTTCCCTTTCGTCCAAGAGCTGCTTTCAACTCCAAGGTCAAAAATTCTTCCATGAAAGAGTATATAATCGTGGTAGGGTGAGTTTAGAAGCTTAAGTTTAATTTATTTCTAATTCAGGGCTTTGAAGTTTTCTCCCCTACAAGAAAAATGGCATTGGCCTATTTTTGTAGGGACACCAGAACCATCGAGATCAACAATGCGAGCTATTGGATGGTGGGCTTCATTCTTGTGATTCGAACATGTACCCTGATGCTACCAGGTATCTAATATGATCACCCAAGCACTACATATCGAGGCACTTACTATTGGAATTTGTGGCTTAGCTTAGAAGCAACTTTGGGATTTATCTTGAGGATAAGGTTTTACTCCTACATCTCGGAGTACTTGGTCAGGTTTGTGGTTCCTACATTGCTTCTAGAGGTAGAGGGTTACTCTCATACCCCTGAATGCTTGCTTGTCCCTTCCTGAGCGAAATGGATTTCCTACATTCATGTCCCTCATTGTGGGGTTATTTCTCTTATGTTGTATCTAAGGAGCAAGCTGCAATCAGCCAATACCACAGTGGGTGTTTACGTAGTTGTAGACCTCTTCATTCCCTTCTGGGGTTTTCTTTCCTAGTCAAAAGGTTATAATCCATCCCTTATTTGTTTATTCCTCTGGTCACACAAATGGGTAGATTGCACGATTTGTTGGTGGAATTTTAACGCAAAGGGTGTCCATACTATAACTTACATTAATAGTATTGAATTCCTCATTAGGACATCATGCCATGAAAAATTCTACATAAAATTTCCTTATTTGGAATTCAAGCCATCCATATGTAGCAACGTAATTTGGTTTATACCTTCTGAATGCTCGTGTTTACTGGAATTTTGATTGTAAGATTTTCGTTATCTTTTCTTTGTAGGTGTACGTGTTCCTCATGCCTTACATTAGTTATTATTGTATTTATTTACTAAAGAACTCTGCTGCCTATAACATGCACCCTCATGCATTAATGCCCCATTGTTCATGGTTGCACAGGTGATGATTACAGTTTGGCTCATTTCCACACTTCACCTCTCTATGGAGAGAGTTAATTCTATAGTCTGTTTCCTAGAGCATTTCTCTTTCTCGGATCAACAATTTTCTTGTACCGACATAGGGTTGTCGCTACAATTTATCTTTACCATTTGGTTTTGGTTACCTTGGACATGATATCGAGGTCTCTATACTATTAGTCATGATATTATCTTGAAAATGTTAATTGAACTATCAGACATATGTATAATTCGACATGCTGTTATGGTAAATTTAAATATTTTGGTTAAAGAATATTGGGTTTGTTATCTTCCTTACGAATTGAAGGATGATGATGTAATGGTATAGACGTTATGATAAACTTTGTAAATTTTATGACACCTATGCTTAAATCTGACTACTTCAATTAATCCATGGTGCTTGATTATGTAAGCGTGTCTCATGGGACACAATGATAAGCTTGTATATCTTATTTTATTCTCATTTTCTCCATACAAAAATTGTTTTCCATTTCTATCACTTAGAATGGTTGCTTAATATATAACTAATTTCCAGTTTTGTTATTTAAAAACAATGCTGGCACAAGCCTTTGTGACAAGTTTATTGTTTATATGTATGTGAACACCAATTAGAAAAGCCTGAGTAAGAATGTTGTGATTATGAACTCAAGTTCACTTGTGTGGTAGTCCAAATTGAAGGGCATATGGTTCGCTTATTCATACTTCTAGCTTATTCACTCAATGTTTGCTTAAAGGCCTACTGTATGCATTGTAGCTTCAATTCCGATTGTTATCTTCTTATTCAGGAATCTGGAATGTAAATGCTAGTGATCTTAGTATTGCATCAATAAGTATATGAACTTACTAGGATAGGTTTGTTGATCTCTAATTCCAGAATGCCAAGTTTCTCGAGGTTTCGTTATTTCCTAATTCTTTGCAGGTACTCATAGTATCGATTCTTTTATATATATATATAGATGTGTGGTGTTCTTGTTCATCATGAAAATCCTCAAATTATGCCTAATGCTTATGACTAAATTTTGTTCCATGCATGGTTATATACAATAAAATATAGTGTTAATATTTCAATTTCATACGCTAATTTATAGCATGTTCCAACACTCATATCTTCCTACATGCATTGTTTTATGCCAGGTTACATATCACCACTCTGATATATATGTATATTTGTTTCACTCAATTATTTTACCCTTCAGTACTATGCCATTTATCAAGTCACTACCTAATTTAACCATGCAAATTTAAATATCAATTCACACCCCATAAATTACATAAGAAGAGAAAGATCTATGTTATCCTGTATAGTTTATACATTTCAACGAATTTTATTCTTTTTCCAATTAGAGCAACAACATATTCTCATCTTACTGTAGTTTCCTAACCTATAACCTCCAGCCAATCTATTAACCATTATCAATAAACACTAAGCATTCTTGCGTTATAAATTCATGGACTATTCTAGCTATAAACATACCAATAAAATAACATAATTGTGCATTAATTTAGATAGATCTAACCAGAAAATTGAAGTCGTGCTCAATATAAAATATACATTGGATCAAGACACTCACCACCCAATCATGAAATGTCCTCCTATTCCCCCCTAGCTAGGAATCATTTTGCTAGAGAATCAATATCCATACTGATTCCCTCTATGGGTAGTTTATATGCTTCTTCATGATAATGTTTCCTCTGGTTGACTCCAACTAAGAGGTGTATGGAATTTTCTACCATACAAGGCTTCAAAAGGGCTCATTTTAATGGATGCTTGATAGTTGTTATTGTAAGTAAATTCAGCCAAATGTAGGAATTCCTCCCATTTCGCTGGGTGATCCATAATGTACATTCTTACCATCTCTTCTATAATCTGGTTGGTTATTTATATTTTTCCATCTGTTTGGGGATCATATGTTGTACTGAATTTTAATTTAGTGCTCATGCTGCCAAATATCGCCTTCCAAAAGTTGGAGGTAAACATGGAATCCCTGTCAAATATTATCATCTTGGGGATTCTGTGAAGCCAAAAATTTCTTTCATGAAAATTTGAGAAATTTGTGCAGTACTAAATGTGGATTGCATAGGGAAGAAATGAGATTATTTGTTTAACGTATCCACCACAGCCATGATGGAATCATGTGGCATTTTTATTCTAGGTAGCTCTATAATAAAGTCTAAGGAAATTATTTCCTATTTTCATTTGAGAACCAGTAGGGGATTTAGCAACCCAACCAAGTGTTGTTGCTCAAACTTTACTTGTTTATATTCCAAACACTTTGTTAAATATTCAAGAACTTCTTTCTTCGTTCCTCACAATCAATTTTTTTCTTAATGTTGTAACCATTTTCTGGTAACCTGGGTGCCCAACATAAGTTATTTTGTGGTATTAATCAAATATTAGTTGTTTCAAATCTTGAGCATCAACAATATAATTTTTTTTCTTATAAATCAATCATTTTTCAACATTTTCAGTATAACCAATAAGATGGTTTGGTGTAATTTTTGTTGGATATCCATATATTTTGGGTCACTAGTTATGGATCTTTGGATATGCTCTAGAAAATTAGTGCTAATCTTACTAACAACCACCTCCATCATATTGTAGGCATGCTTGCTCAAGGAATCCACTATCTTGTTCTCTTTCTGCTTAATGTGTTTTATGTCAAACTCAAACTTGCTAAGAAGGCCATCCATCTAGCTTGTCTAGCATTTATGTCTTGTTGACTGAAAAGGTATTTTAGACTGATATGGTTCATTGTTAGGATAAATGTTTTTCACAACAGGTAATCCATCCACATTTTTAAGGCATGAATGACAACAACTAGCTCCAGATAATACACTACATAATTTATTTTGCGGGTCTCTAATTTCCATGACTCATAAGCTATTGTAGAGTTATCCTATAGCGACACACCCCCCAACCCTTCCATAATAACATCATTGTAAACTTTGAACTCCTTACATCGATATGCTAATTTCAAGATGGGAGCAGTTGTAGGTAATTGTTTAATCTTATCAAAACTTTTTTGGCATTCTATAGTTCATTCAAATTTTACCCCTTTTTTCTACAAAGATGTAATTGGATGTGGTATTTTGGAGAACCCTTAAATAAATCAATGATAATACCCTACTAATCCCATAAAATAACAAACAACAACTACATACCTTTGTGTAGGCAAGCTAACCATGGCTTTTACCTTCTCTCGATCCACTGCAAGTCATTCCTTATAAATAATTAGACCGAAATACTAAAATTTGGGCTTGTAAAACTCACATTTTCTATATTTGGCATACAAGTGGTTTTCCCTTAATGTCTACAACATCAAATTCAGGTGGTCCTTATGCTCATCCTCATCCTTGGAGTATATGAAGATATCATCAATAAATACAAGTACAAATTTATCTAGAAAGCTTCTAAGTATGTTGTTCATTAAGCACATAAATTTTTTTGGAGCACTAGTTAGACCGAATGGTAACACTACAAACTCGTAGTGTTCATATCTATTCCTAAATTATATTTTATGAACATCCTCCTGCTTAATTCTCGATTTGTGATACCCTGTTCTCCAATCAATCTTTGAGAATATGGTTGCCCCTCTTATTTGATCAAATAAGTCATCAATTTAGGGAAATGGGTATTTGTTTTTGATAATTAAATTGTTCAAGTGTTTGTAGTTGATGCACATTCTAAACATGCCATATTTCTTCTTAACAAACAATATCGGTGCCCCCAAAGGTGACACACTAGGCCTAATGTAACCTTTATCTAACAAGTCTTGTATCTTCATTTTCAATTCCAACAATTTAGGTGGACCCATTTAAGGAAACTGAAAAGTTGAAAAAAACAATGGTGGGGGTCCAACTGGAATTGGCGGGTGGCCACCAATATCCACCAGGATTAGGTTCTCTAAACATTGGGGCTGCCCCGGGTACCAAATCAATGGTAAATTCTATGTCCCGATGTGACGGTAAGCCGCGAATGTCTGCCAGAAAAACATACTAGAAATTCTTCATAATGGGCAGTGTATCAAAGGATGACTCTTGCCTCTGTTAGCTTCCTTGTTCCACATGATTCAGAAATAATTTACAACCTTTCCACACACTCCATTTTATTTGCATGGATGAAATATTCCATACTAATATGGGCTTGGGCACCCCTTGAATGATTTGTAATTTTCCTTTCGGATTAACACGACTCGCTATTTTCACTAAGCAATTTATTATTTCTCCATGTTTG
Organism: Pinus taeda; assembly: GCA_000404065.3. Classification (NCBI taxonomy): domain Eukaryota; kingdom Viridiplantae; phylum Streptophyta; class Pinopsida; order Pinales; family Pinaceae; genus Pinus; species Pinus taeda. The sequence goes on along the minus strand of APFE030813280.1, from coordinate 39,220 downwards.
TCAAGCCAATCCATACTTATTAGTACTTCAGATGATCATAGGGGAATAACATTTAAATTTACGATGGTCAAATAACCATTTAAGTCTAAGGGGAACCGCCTTACTTGGATGCTTACTCTTCTCTTGGTACTAGTTGCTAACTGTACTATCCACATAGTTTTATATTTCTCTGTTTTTAGTGCACAATTTTCCACTACATGAGGTCCAATATAGCTTACACTATCCCGATGATTAATTAAAACATAATAAAGTCAGTTGGAGTGAATACCTTTGATTTCAATCATAGTTGATTGATGTTCTACTTGTATGTCTTCTAAGGCCACACTTATCGTAGGGATTTTTTGAGCAATGTGATTCATGATGATAGCTTCTTGCATAGCTTGAATGTTGTGCACAAATATGGGGTTGTGGGGAAAATCTCTGACTAGATAAGGCTCACCACATCCCGAACATTTCGAAGGTTCCCTTTCCTTTCCTCCACTATTCTTCTTCCCATCCAGATTCATAGTCTTTTATCAAGCTTGTGACTATACTGGTTGCATTGTATTCCCCTTGCTAAACTTTTTCCATTGATGATCCTTCCCAAAAAAATTTAAATATTTTGGTTTTTGCCTCTTTGTGCCTATGGAAAATTTACTTATCTCCTTAGTTGGTAAGAATTTAGAATTATCCCCCTTATTTCTGAGTTGTTTGTATCATAGTATGGCCTTCGTGACCGCTTCTTCCATCATTTTCACATTATAAAACTCAATCTGCTCTTTGTATAATGTAAGTAGACAACTCATGAAATGGTGTACCTTAGATTTTTCTTCTTTAATATAAGGCACATATCACAAGAAATTTGTAAATTTTACCACAAATTCATCCCTCATGAGCTATCTCAACCTCAGTTCATGGAATTCCTTGGAACAATCATCATAATATTGCTCACTCAAGTATCGATTTTTAAACCATTTCTCGAACTCCTCCCATGACCCAGTCCTTTCCTCGAGTAAATGAATCCCTTTAGATTCTTCCCACTAGAGAGAAACCTTACCTCATAGCAAGTAAATGGCCAATCCGACCTTTAGGTTCCCCTCATACTCGTAAACTTGAATGTATTTGGTCATGTTTAGTAACCATGCTTGAGTGTCTTATTATTTTTCCCCATCAAGCGTAGGGGGTTTTATCTTACGAAATTCTCCCTACAATTCATTTTTCTTCTTCTTATTCTAAATTCTAAGGTAGTTCTTATTTGACTCCCCCCGACTTTCCCATGGTTCTAACTCCATGCCATTTTTCCCACGTTTCTCCATTTCAAGTTCCACCATCCTATGGCATGAATTTTCAGTTAGCCCTTTGATCATTCTCTCTTTTTTCTCACTGGATTTTAGAAACCATTTAATGCTATTCCTTAACTACTCCAGTTCCTATTGCAAATTCCTAATGACCTCTAGGAATTGGACATTTTCTGGGGTGACGACCTCTCCTAGTTCAACATACATATCCACATTTCCATTGTTGGTAGGAATCTCCTCAACATGATTTCATTGAAACTAATCACTTTTGTACCTTGCAATTACGCATAATCCAACTTTAACTATTCTGTGAAATTTTGTTGTTGTTTTTTCATTTTTTTAAATAATATTGTTTTTTTTTCTTTGCTTTTTTGTTTTTCTATTCCTCTGATATTCCCTAGTTCGAGTGGTGTTGCTAGGCTATGATAACATCTGTAACATATCCTCAATCTCATTTTTTTTTTCTAATGTACCGATTTCTCTTTTGGATTATGTAATTTATTAAGACAAAGAAGCTTACCATGGCCTTACTTTACTCCAAGTTCTATAATTAGTGGTTTTTTCCTCTCCTCTAAAATATAATTCTTGGTTCAAGGTATTTTGATGGCTAAATGGCTGAAACTACCAAGGTTCAGTTAACATATCATCAAGCTTAATAACATTTTTATTTCTTAAGTTAAGGGTATTACTTAGAGCCTCCTTCTATGTTTTGTTAATATATATATATATATATATATATATATATATATATATACAGATATTACCTTAACACTGACCCATGCAGGCACCTTAATTAGTGTGACATGTAGGCATGGTGTTAACACTATTGAAATCTCTAGATGTCTTCACGCTTCCCTCCACCTGGGTATCATAATAAATGAATCATGTGACCATGGTAGTGTGTATAGTGATGGTGGCTTGTTGACAGTGAGGATGAGAGATGGGACACCAATGGTTCAGATTTACCTATGTAACCATAACCCACTTATAGTCCCTATCAGTTTGATCATTGAACTATTTTAGTTCATTCGCTGATCGCTACTCCTCCTGGTGGCACAAAGCATCCTTCGGCTCCTTCTAAGCACCTCAACTCTTGTGCTAGCAGAAAGGCCTTGCTACTCTATTGCCTTGGGCTTTTACCAGGTATACATAATTTTCACTGGTTTGCTTGCAATTTGATCCCTTTTTCAAATATTTTGGGCCAAATACCTAACGTGCTAACCCTTACCTTGGCTTGTCACCGGTTCCTCTCAGGCCATAGGTGGGATTTTCTCCCTTTCCTCCAAGAGTTTCCTTCAACTCCAAAGTCAAGAATTTTTCCATGAAATCGTATATAATCAAGGCAAGCTGAGTTTAGCATCTTAGGTTTTAATTTATTTTTATTTCAGGGTTTTGGAATTCCCTCCCATGTAAGTGACATGGTGTTGGCATCTTTTTGTAGGGACACGAGAACCGTCGAGGTCAAGAATGTGAGCTCCTGGATGGTGATTTTCTTGCTTGTGATCTAGTTGTGAACCCTAGTGATACGAGGTCTGTATTCTGATCCTCTGAACATTACATATGGAGGTACTTACTATTGGAATTCATGGCTTAGCTTAGCAGCAACACTGGGGTTTATATTGAGGTTAAGGTTTACTCATACATGCCCCAATGCTTTGCTAGGTTTGGGGTTCTTCCATTGCTTCTACATGTAGAGGGTTACTCTCGTACCCCTTCACCCTTGTTTGTCCCTTCCTAAGTGAAATGGGTTTTCTCCATTTGTGTCCCTCACAGTGGGGTTATTTCTCTTATGTTGTAGCTAGGGGACATGATGCAACCATTCAATACCACAGTGGGTTTTTATGCAACGAAAAACATCTTCACTCCCTTCCAAGGTTTTATTTCCTACTGAAAGGGTTATAAACCATCTCGTATGTATTTATTCCTTTCGTCACATAAATGTGTTGATTATACCATTTGTTGGTGGAATTTCAACACAAAGGGTAGCCATCATACCGCTTATGCTATCAATATTGACTTCCTCCTCAAGCGGATACCCCATGACAAATTATACAACTAATCAACTTATTTGGAATTAAAGCCACCCATATGTAGCAATGTAATTTGGATTATACCTTCTAACCTCCCGCGTTTACTAGAGTTTTAGTAGTAATATTTTTATTTTTTTTCCTTTGTAGGTGTACCTTCTTCTCACGCCTTACATTTTCTATTATTCTGTTTATTTATTCAAGGCCTCAGCTGCCTGTAATATGCACCCTCATGCATTCACAGCCCATTGTTCATGCTTGTACAAGTGACTCTTATGGTTCCTAGCCTCTCTATGGAGATAGTTAGTTCTACAATGTGTCTCCTCGAACATTTCTCTTTCTGGGTATAATAATTTTCTTGTGCCGACACAGGGTTTTCACTATAATTTATCTTTAACATTCGGTTTCGGTTACTATGGACATGATATCTAGGTTTCCGCAGTATTAATCATGATATTATATTGAAGATGTTAATTGAACTATTGGGCATATGCATAATTCGATGTGTTTTCATCGTAAATGTAAATATTTTGGTTGAATACTACTAGGTTTATTATGTCCCCTATGGATTCAATGATAATGGCATAATAATATAGATGGTGTGCTAAAAGTTATAAATTAAATGATTCTTATTCTTAGAAATTACTGTTTCAATTAATCTATGGTTCTTCATTGGATAATATTGGATCGTGGGACACATTGATAGGCTTTTATATCTTATTTTATGCACATTTACTCTGTTATGAAACCAGCTCAAGAAAAGATAGAAAAGATAGATCAACGCCTTAGAATTGAGCCTCTTCGAGGGGGCAACCTCCTTTACATTACATAAATGAATAATTATTGGATGATACAAGTGAAAAGACCACCTTTCTATATATAGGAGTCTAAGGGGTCATAACATAATAAGAGCCTACATAACAATAATAATGTAAGGGCACAATAATAACAATAGTGGGCTTCTATGGGGCACAATAGGGGCACAACAATATTAATAAGGGGTACAACTACAATAGTAATGGGGTAATCACTAGTATTATGGGGAGCCAACACCGTGTCTCCTAGTTTCCTTCCATGTGTTCAACGCACTCAGAAAACTCTAACCCTAATTGCATGTGCTATTCTTATATAAAGAGTCTAGCTTAGATCTCATTCTCACCTTCACCATTTTCTTTTAGATCTATGCATTCCTTGAGCACTAGGAGCATTCTTTATTGTAGGTGCAACAATTTTTGGATAAGTTTCTCAACTATCTCTTTTGTTTGCTTTTTGTTTCACATGATTCACTTTGACTATTGCACGTGTCTTTTTTTCCTAATTTTTCCATTATAAGTGGCTCTTTTTCTTATTTTACCTCTTGCACATGTTCTTTCTAGTGTCTCCCTGCATTCCATGTCCTTTTACATTCTTGTTATGATTTCTACTATATATATGAATACATGCATGGCTATTTTTTGTGTTCTCGTACAACACTTAGTCATTTTTGAGATGATATTGCCTCCATTCTCTCATTGCACATTTCTCTCTTCCAAGCATAAACCTCTCACATCTCACTCACTACTAATCCAATATGTGCACATCAAAGGATTGTATCCTCTTCAACTGCACATTGTCCACTCCTAGTCAACAATGTTGACGTCCTTGCTGACTATAGTTGCTCATTGCACCTAACCTGGCACCCTATTATATATTTCCCACTTCAAGTCAGTAGAATGTAATCACTATATTATTTTTTGATGTGACTTGTGCAATACGAGAATCCTTCTCTTCCGCAATTGTGCACTCGATAATTCCAAGCCCCAAGACTCAAGCCTTTACCTCTTACTAACCTGACATGAACATTTCCCAAGTCTCTCTTCATTACCATTGTAAAAAGTGCACTTCCAGTGGCCAGTAAGGTCACCTTGCCTAATACTTGCATGCATGTGCTAAAAAATTGTGCAATGCCCCCTCATAGTGACTATTTTTTGCATTGGAAGAATAAGTGATTTTGGGAACTAATTTTGTTTTTCCATGAGTGAAATTTCACTTATAGGTGTTGTGAATCAAGAGATTATTAGTCTCTCATATTCCACTGGAATGATGCCTCTAGTCACATCAGAAGCACTTGCAAGGGAGGATACCAAAATTAATGCCAAATATGTCATGGATATTTCTAGACTAGGAGTACCTATTATATCAGATACCAAGTCTTTCACTTACAAGTCCACCAACATCACATGGAAAATGAAAACAAGGATTTTATTGAGAAAGATTCCAAAATAATTGGAGGATAGAGAAGTACATATTAATATCAATATGTATAGGTTCCGTAGGATTTCTTCTAGATATCCATTGCTTCCATGTGAGAAAGAAATAGGATGGATAATGTAGGGTCTAAACTCTAAGAACATAATTCTCAATAGTTCAAGTGGACAAGAGCTCATGACATTTAAACCACGTTATCTTTGCTCATACTACAAGCTATCGAGGGTTGAAGAGTATTTGAATTCAAAGTTTCATATAACTTGGTTCCACTTAAATATAAAGGATGTTCTTAAGACATGGTGGCAGGAGCCAACTAAATTTCATCAAAATCCAGAGGCAACCTATAAGGCAAGTCATTAGAGAATGTCTAACAATACCTCATGGGGATGTGTTGTATATTGTATGGGTGGAAAAGAATTGAATTTTGTGAAGAAGGAATGATTTACATGCTTTACCCAGTTGTCATAGAAGGGAAGCTGTTTAACTAATCAGGTAGTTTACGCAAACTGAGTAACCTGAATTCTATATGTTTGTAGACCTACTTGATGGAATTTATGCTAGAAATGATTTTCCATGTCTAAAGTGGAAATGGATTTGACAAAAATTCTCTCTCAGCATCTACTATAAGATACTTTCAGAAGTTAGTTATAGGGGAGTATACAAAAAGTTAGATGAGGTATTCAATGTAATGCTTTATTAGATGATCTTTGAAGTCAAGGCACCCTGTATGACTGACCAAGCCAGAGAAATTTTTTTGGAGGTTGAAGATTGGTTTTCTTATACTTAAGGCACATATATCAAAGTCTTGAGATCTTGTAAGATGACACATCTTTTTCCAAATTATATGATCGAAAAGGTGGTCATACTGGAGATTATTTATCAACTACGCTTAAGATTGTCACAACAATTGCAGAAGAAAAGGATGTCACCTTGGACATCATTCCCCATGCAAGTGGGGTCATATGAGTGAAATATTTTTAGGGTAGTAGAAGAAGAGTTTGTATAAATTCTTCACCTTAGATTTAAAGAAATGATATTTCATCGATATGACCCTAGTGCAGTATGAAAGTGAAACTATGCAAAGTTTCATTTTTCCTAGCCATATGTTTTTTGACTCTTGGGAATATGCTTAGAACATTAAGAATTGGTTTAATGCATCCAAAGAAAATAGACCAAGGGATGAGGTGAGCTCTTCTCATACATATCATGTACTAGATATTACTCTAGAAGGGACCTAAGAGGAAGATTCCCCTCAAGTTGATGTTGAGCCAAACAGGATTTTCAAGCATGATCCAGAAAAGGAGAGGAGAAGGAAATTAAAAATAGATCCAAATTCCAAGGGTGTAATCAAAGGAGAAAGAATAAGGAAGGAATGGAAAGAAGCAAGTAGGAAACAATAGGAAGAAGAGAAGAATCAAGAATAAGAGCACAACGAGGAGAAGGAACGGAACATAGAAGGAAGAACATGAAAATAAGGAGTGGGAAGATATGCAGAAGTGGGAGCAAGAATTGAAGGCGATAAAAGAAGAGGAATCATAGAAGAAGAATAAATAATAATTTTTGAGAAAGTAAAGGGAAAATGAATAATTATAAATCTACTAGCAGAGGAAAAAATCAGAAGGAAACATGAGAAAGAATTTGCAAGAAAGTTAGAGGAATATTTGTAGGCCTAGGATATAGGTGAAGAGAAAGAGGAGGATGAACAAGTGGTATATATTGAGTCATTCATAGAACAAATAAGAATATATCCCACACCTCCTATGACTGGTTACCATCTCATATTCAATGAAATGTAGGGTCATGGATATTTCTAAATTCAGCTTTGATACATTGAAGAATAATATTGCGGAAGAAAGATGGAGGTACTTCCCCAGTGATCATGATCATCCTCTTTCCATCAATGCAAAAAATATTATTGTGTCAAACATGAGAAATAATCTCAAATAAGTCACTTCAGGCAATATGACCTTTGTAGTGGGAGCATAAAATAATACAAATTTCCTTACGAAAATGAATAAAAAATTAGAGAAGGAATTTTCTATTGCGAAGCAACAGATTGATCATCTCGTTGATGAGAATTAGAGAATAAATTCCACTAGTGCTAGTAAAGTGGGATTGAAGGCAACAATACTTGAAGAACATAAGCCACTGGAAGACACAATGAAGTAGGTGTATGAGGATATGATCACTCTACATGAGGAAATGGTTCCCTTGAATGAAGTACATAAAGGATCGAAGGAGATGGTGAAGGTACTAAACTTATGCAACCATAGATACGATCCAAGGGTGGAAAAAAAAAGTATATGAATGTACCTACAACATTGGTTAGGGAAGGAAGGGAGGATGTTGAATTGGATAGGGCAAAGATCAGAATGTTTATACAAGTATTTTTGAGTAGCTCAATACATTTGTGACCAACACCATATCAACATATTCATGATTGTACCATGAATTAGATTCCTTGGTGAGAATACACAAAATACCTTTTGTTGGTGCATTTATTGAAGTGAAAACAAAGAATGTAATAAGGGATGATATAGAAGAGTTCCTGAGCAATATTAGAAAGGAGAGCACACAAGATTATTTGGTGGTAAAAAAAGAGTTTGTTAAACAATATGTAGTCGAGCCAAACAAGATACATATGACATTAGTCATGTTGTGGAAAAACATTCAGACATGCTCCAAGAATATATATCCAATTGTGTTGGAGGGTAAAATTAGACATAATCCATATCTATCGCTAAAGGTTGAGTACATGAAAGTAGAGTATAAAACTTGGTACCAACATCTTACAATGGAGCTACATCTCACATTCCTTGAGTTGCAAAAATTGAACATAATGTATTATTTTGTCTCATGGATATGGCTACATTTTTGATAAATGTAATTATGTCCTTTGAAAATAATGAGAAAATGTAAAATGTGTAAGTGTAATTCCAAGAGTCACAAGAGGAATCTGAAGAGTCATTAGGTGGTCCAAAAGTCTTAGAGAAGCTCAAAAGGTATATGGAAGTTGAAGAGTCAAGAGGGAGCTCAAGAGTCACAAGGGGGGATGAAGGGTCACCCTGCTTGTTATAAATAAACCTTGATAACTCAAATAAGGGCTTTAACTTTTATATTCTTAGCCTTAGCTTCTCTAGCCTAGCATAGGAGAGAATATTATTCTTTGGAGGAGAAAGTGCTAGCTTCATGTTCCACTTTTGGGGCTAGTATTGCATCATTGTAATTATGTACTTGGAACTTTCACTTAATATATTGAAGCCCTAGATCAAACGCACTTTCATGCATGTATCATGGATGATGCAAGAATATTATTTAAATGTTTACGATATATGTTGTGTTCATACATACTAAAGAAAATGAATTATTTTGTTGGATTTGGTATATATCTCTTTTAATGTGCATTGTTATTTTATTTTATAATCATTGTTACCTTGTAAACTATTTTGTAGGATACTTAATGATTCTTTATTTTCTCATGTGTGTCTTTATTGTGATAGTACTATTAATTTTCTTCTAAAGGCTCACTATATCTTTTCCCATCTATGAAAGAACTTTGTATGTATTGTAATTGGTGTTTTGAAAAGCTAACTCACTTGTTTATCTCAAAGTTTTGTACATAGTCTCTTGTGTTGTTGATTACAACCAAGCCTAATCTTTAAGATCAATATATTGGTGGTCATGCCGAATAATCAGATGGGGCTCTTATCCCAAATGGTGCAAGGTCTAGTTAGTACTTCATATCAGGGAGACCCCCTATATGTTGGAAATTTCCAACACCTTCAACATGCTCATATCACAATTGATGGATGTGATTCCTATGTTTATTATAAGTATGAATATAGGTTTAATAGCCTTAATACAATAGATATGTATATCTCTATCTTAATTGAGCTTAAAATTAACCTAAGTTTCCTAAGCATGAAAATATGGGTAATGTTTGTTAATGATTAACTACTTGGATTAATTTTTTTTAATATTTTAGGTTATTCTATCAGTAAACTACTCATCTTAATAACAAGGAATATTATTTCCTATATAGAAGTCTTCCTTGAATATTTTCTTAGGAATGGGTTTATTCTTGTATCTATTCCAAACTTGCAATTTCTTCTAAATGGTCTATGCATGGAGAGATAGAAAATATTTGTTAATTATTTGGATGTTTGTATGAAAATGATGTGGCTAGTAGCCCTTGTTTTAAAACTTCTAAGCTTAGGAGGGATAACTTTATTCTTATAAATATACATATACATATATTTGGCCAGGTAAGGTTGATATTAACTCACAAGATAGGAGGGATAGTTTCATTTATGTACTCATATATTATGTTAGATCCTTTTAATACTATTATAGACCCCTTCCTGTTATTGTTGTGCTCTTACATTAGTATTGTTATGTAGGCTCTAATTATATTTTGACCCCTGAGACTTCTATGTATACTAAGGAGGTCTTGTCATTTGTATCATTGAAGAAATTTTCATTTATGTTATTTAAAGGAGACTTCCCCCTCAAAGAGGATAATTTTCAAGTTGTTGATCTATATTTTCATCTATTTTTTGATATGGTTGCATAACATTTGGTATCATAGGTTTGGATTTTAGTGTTTTGCTGCTTCAAATAGGTCATGTTGGAATTTTTGCTATAACCTTTCTCTATGAGGCCTCAGAAGTGAAATTTCGACCACGACAATCTAAACTCTTGGTGAACTTCATGTAAAAATTTTAGATCTTGGTTCGCTATATTTTCAAATATATGGTCCAAACAAGTTAGATTTTTTGCATCTTCCATAATTCAGTCTCAAACAGATGACCTAGGAAAAACCATCATAACTTTCCCTATAAGCATCAAATTTGAATTTCAAAAAAAGTGACTGAAATTGCAAAGAATGCAAATTTTTTATATCATTTTCAGGGGCAAAGGATGAAATAATAAAATGTGGCATTCTGTACAATTTCACTCTATTGAAATAGTCTATAACCATTTCATTGTGGGATATTGGGCATAATTCTACCTTGAGGAATCCAGCCGATAGGCCTCTAAATTAGACATAAGTTAAGGCCCATGCCTCTATATTTAAAATAAAGTAAGGCCTATGACCATCCTTCAGCACATTAAAACTCTCTTTCTGCATTAGATAATGTATTTTTAACTTTAATATATTCATTAGGAAGGTTTATGAATACTTGGATATGTGTGCTTAATATTATTTATTTTTGTGGACTATTATGAGAATATTGGGAAGATTATGAAGATTTGGAGGAGGAGATAATTTAGGGACTTGATCCCTACTACACGAGGATCAATAATAAATAATAAATCAACAATATATTATGGAAGTATGGCACAAATTATGGAACTCCAATGACTAAGAAAATCTAGGAATGTGTTCCCTTCCATTTAATGCAGATTCCTAGTATTAGGGACCAGATCCACTAATCAAGGGATTTTGGTGGGGAAAATTCCCTCCTTTCATGGGGAATGATTACTAATCATTTTTTATAAGTGGCAAGTCGAATTTTCCTCTAGGGATAGATTTTCATTAGTGTTATTGTGGATAGGACTTGTATTTTTATAGCTCCATTGTATTTTCTAGCAGGGATGTAATTATATTGATGAAATAATGAATATTGGTGTCATTTTCAGCTTGTAAATCTTGTTCTCGTCAATAGGTATCTAATTTTCGTTGGGCTAGGCCATCCTAAGAGCCTCAGAGCCCTTCTGTATCGTTTTATTTCCTTCTTTTCACTTCTTATTCACATGCATCTCTTGTTTTTATTTCCTTCTACTTTTGCATTTAGTATTAATGATTTCTTGTTGTAGGATTGAGTTAAATGATTGAGGTAAGTTATTTTTCAGGATCACAAGTAGCATTCATCCTTGGAAGATATTTTTAAGTTCATAGTGATCATTGAGTTACTTGGATTAGTCTTCTTATTCCCAAATCTAGATTTATGGAACTCCTTTCTGGAGAAGAACAATAAATTTATCATATTTTTTAGAGCATGCTAAGGAGCTTCAATCGAGTTGGTTCCACTTGAATTATATCAAAAAAACATTTTAGTTCATAAAAAAAATTATCCCACTACATTTTCACTTGATTAGGTTAGTCATTTTTTAGATTTACTGGCTAACTAGTTCTTGAATTTCTAGATTTTTGACTAGTAATGTTTTTCTATTTTTTTGCATCAGTTAAGAGAGGTCTTTTTGAGTGATTCCACTTGGAATGGGGACCTAAGACATCCTCGTTAATAAAAAAAATTGTCCCATCCAATTTGGATTTTGATTTTATTGGTCATTCGATGAATTATAATTTCGTATAGTAAATCTGTAACATCATGTAGTAAATCGGGGGATCCTAAATGAAATCACGGTAGCATTCTGTAGGATATCTGCATCCTGTATGAAATCCTGTTTTGAGCCTGAATTGAGAAAAACAATCGTTGAAGTGGGGAATAGAACTCTACATGACCTCCATGCCATCAAGACCATTTTAACCCTCTTGCTCCACACTTATTTCCCTTTCCAAAGATCAAGGAAACATTAGCATTTGCATTCATAAAGCAAAAAGATTTTAAAAATAAGTTCTTTTATATTTACACATTCACATAACAGTTAGTACTCTCTAGATTAGATTTCATGCTCAATTAGTTTAAATCATCTATTAAACACACATGGCAACAACATAATATGAAGGATAAAACATGAGAATACATTTTTATTAACAAATGATATACATTTATAGTACATGGTTTGACCGTTGGGTTGCACATCCCAAGGTCTCTTGGACTCCTTTTGTCTATTCAGCTTCCACACTAACCCATTGAGGATTAGGTGTCCAACATTCCCCCCCTTAATCTAAAGGGTTATGTATGAGTCAAAGAAGACAGATGTAATACAAAATGTGCAAAAATGCATGACAACACTAGTCCGAATGCGCTCTCTGAAATGTTGGCATAAAGGGTGGTGGTTTAACGATGACCACCAACATTGGAACGCTTAGTGTAGTTCCTAGAACTCTTCCAAAACTAGTAAGAAGCTGAAGTCTTCTGCTAGAGGAAGTGCTCCTATTGTTTTGAAGAGGGAAACCTTCAACCATGAAAGGGAAGTCTCACCCTGGAAAAAAGGGAGAACTTCAACCTGAAAAGGGAAGTCTCAACCTATAATGATTTAAGGATGACCAACAACTCTAGAATTCTTATGCAATTCCTGGAACTCTTCCAAAACTGGAAAGAAGTTGAAGTCTTCTGCTAGAGGAAGTGTTCCCAATTTTGTTCCTAGAAGTCTTCTGAAGCTAGCAAGAAGTTGAAGTCTTCTGTTAGAGGAAGTGTCCCATATTACCAACTAAAGGAATGCTCAGGGGCATCTTTGTTTCTGGCTACAACTCGGAATCTAGTATGGTAGGTTGTGGCTTAGGCTCGCTTGATGTGGCTTTGAAGCTTGTAGATGGCCATCATTTTCCCCCTATCAGATACAAGGTGAGGTGATGGAGAAAACTCAACTTCAAGACTATTCAATACTCTAGAACAAGTTCTAACATGTGATCGAAATATCTTCTTGGCTGTTGATGCCCATTGCCAAGAAGTAATCTATCCAAGATGAATCTTTGTTCTTGTAAGAGGTTTGTTTTTGAAGCATCTATTTGAAGAATGACTGGTTTTATGACAATGCTTACATGGATGAAGATCAAAATAGTGATCTTCCAGATGGCCAACTTGATTACAGTGTTGGCATTTCACAATTTGTTATGGTGGCTTTGAAGCCCTGAAAGTCAGGTCTACAATAAGGGGGATACCCACCCAGTCCGGACCTTGGTTGGCAGCTCCTTTTCTGTTTGGTATAGTGGGTCTGAATGGGGATAATGGGACCAGTTTCTCAATTTATGTGTTGTGTGAAGGATTAATATTTATTTTCTAAAATTTCGTAAATGAGATGCTCTAATTCTAACTCTAATCTAATGATATGCAATTCTATTCTAATAAACAGAAATATCTAAATCGACGCTAACCCGAGGTATAATCCTTCTGATATGCGATCAAAAAAGATTTCAGATAACAATCAGTAATAAAGATCATTCGACTGTTATGAGAAAATAATTCAATATAGGTAAACCACTTCATATAAGATGTTAGACGAAACAGTTGTGAAAAACATATCGCATAATAAGCTACTCATAAAATAAGCATAAATCAATAGCTATCATCATACAAAAGTGCCAAATGATAATTCAAGCATTCATGCATCAATACATAAACAACTAAACATGAATATCAATTTAAGACAGAGACAGAAATAGTTAAGGGATAAAAGTACCATTTATAACTAGTTCTACTCATGAGCTTCAAGCGATAATGATTTATCTCTTCTTAATCCAACATCTACTAAGAGTACATAAGTGCAACATCAGTAGCAGATATTAAATGCAAAAATCAATAAATCCTATTCCATTCATTCATCAAAACCTCCTTGGAGGGTGCAAAAGTGCTTGTTCTGAGGACAAGTTTTTGATAAATTTCTAGACCCTTCTCTAAATGCATGAGAAGGGTTTAAATACTACTAACTAAATCTAAAAACAACTTATTACAAAAATGTAGGACACGGTTTAAATGACCAGCATTTTTCTAGGCGAAAGCAAAGCAAAATTAATACTAATATTGAATCTAAATTTAATAACTAACTACTTCTATATTTGATCCTTGAAATTGCAAACATTCAACATTTGCTTGAGTAGGGTCAGCTCGCTGACTTTGGACTTCAACTGTCCTGCGAAAGCAGAATCAGCAAGAGCTGGTGCCATATTTTTGGCAGAATTGATGATGCATTTTAGGGTCATACACTGGCTGTGTGGTTTTACAATAGATATCTCTGTAGGGGAGAATTCTAGGCCTCTCTGCTATCTGGTGCAAGAACGAACAAGCTAAATCTGCAACTGATGCTTTGGAAGACCCCTGTGAACCTGCAGAACTCGTAACCTCCATTGTTATATACCTAGGGGGGGTAATATGGGGTACCGAGGGAGGTACCCAAGGTAATAATGTAATAATGGGATGGGCCATAGTAATAAATAAGGTGGTTAACCCATGTCATGTAAGGGACCACAAGTAGTTAATAATAATGTAATGGGCCCC
>APFE030813280.1:1801-22152 GCA_000404065.3 Pinus taeda | reverse complement strand
ATGGAGAGATATGAAGAGAAGTATTCTTGTATGAACAGGCATATGGCTTGTGGAGTGTTCTCCTTCCTTAAGGAGTGAATGTATGGTGTTGCCCTACCTTAGGGGTTTTATCAATAAAGAATCATTTCGATCTATTCATATGTTGTTATTCTTGGGTTATTTCTATTATCATAATATTTCCGGTTTAGATCTACAACATCCATTACCTTGGGATTCTCTTCTTCAAGTAGATTATACATGCCTTCCCAATTCGTAATACCAGCATCTCTGTTACAGGTGGTTTCTGTATAGAGGGGTGTCATTTCTTTGTTGTTAGAACCCAGAGCTTTGCCTTTCTTCCCCATAATATCCTGTATACTTCTCTGTATAGTTCTTTGTTCTTCGTTCGTGGAGTTTACAAGTGAGGTGAGAGTAATAATAAGGAAAGGTGATGGGAAAGCTTTTAAATGCCGAAGACATAAAAATTATACCACCTTATGTGAACTTATTCTTTGATAAGCACAAAACCATACTTCATTAACAACTAGCAACTAACTCATTAATTAGCATTAAAGCGCATAACCAGGTCTCGTATTTTTATGATACCATTCCACCACTTTGTCGCAATATCGCCCTGCGGCTATATCGCACTATCGCAATATCACAATATCGAAATATTGCAGGAACGCGACATGTCATAATTTTGTTTAATGTGATTTCTGCGAAATGCGATTTTGCAATATGCACCATCCTATATCAATTATTTGGGGGGTTTTTAGCATAGGCGGTCTTTGATGCATGCGATGCGATGCGATATTTCTTAAGGAGCAGTCTTACCTTGTCATGAAACTTAAGCCTTTTTTAGATTTTTCGAGGGTATTTTCCTAAGTTTATGATGGTAATTTTATTAAAAAGGAAATACAATCACTAATTCATTTTTAAATTTTTTTGACTAAGGGTCCCCACTTATTTAGTGTTAGTAATAACACTAGATAAGAAGGGGGGTTGTTGCTAGCCACAACAATTGGCGATTCACTTGGAAGAACCAATTATCTCTTCTTTTCTTTTGAATTTTCTAAACTGCCAAAACAAAAAAAAAATCAGAAAGTTAAACTTTATTATAGAAAGACAAAGTACATTATGCTTTTTTCTATCAATGATATTTTGTTTCTTCTATTTTCAACTTTGATTATTGACTCCTTCAAGCTAGTCCTTGTATCTACATCAGTCATTACTTGGTTTATAGAGATAAAAATAAAGTCTTCTCTGTAAGTCAGTTTTGAATATGCTCCATTATCGTAGGTAGAGCCTCTACTGCTAGCAGGCATTTATAGCCTCGACAGGGTTACCCGTTACCCAGCAATGATCCTATATCCTACATAGAGAAATATACAATTTTCAAAGAGAAATCCATATCCACACTTATTGCTTTCATTTTCTTTTTTACCCTTAAAAAACAATGTGTTGGTTTGATAGCCAATTTATGACACAGTCATTCACTTGATTTATAACTTTTCTAAACAAGCTAGCTCGTGATGAGACCCCTTGTCTTTTGATTGCAACAATCTTGAGTCATTTCCCTGTTGTGGTATGCAGTATTGGCAAAGTCAGCAAGCTATAATTTCTATGATCATGATAAGCTGGCTCGTGATGAGACCTCTTACTCTTTAAGTTAAAGTGTATCATTGGATCATTCTTTGAGCGTTGTAGTTTCCTAGGTGGGGAGGAAGTCATTGTTTCCTTAAGTTAGCTCTGGACGACAATGGTATAGTTTTTGGAAAGAGCTTTTCTATAGAGAATTTTCATTTTGTTATTGATACCTTTCATTAGACTGATATAAAACAATTTCCCACTAAAGGACATTTTTTATCAAAATTTACAAAGTCAAAACTAGTATCATTTCTAGGTCTAGATTTTTTAACTATATGTTTCAATAATAGCGATCAATTTTCTAAAAGAATTCTATTTATACAAGTGAAAAAGAAAAATATAAAAGAGAATTTGTGTCTTTTTCGTGAATTCCAAATGTAACCATTTACAACCGGTTTTATTATGGAAATAAACTAATCTACAAACTAGAAGAAAGATCTCCTATGGAAAATATTTCTTGAGGATCTGTCCGTTAACAGGAAATAATCTCCTTTTCCTGTTAAATCCTGCAACGTAAAAGTGGATGGACCTATTACTTCTATGATTTGAAAAGGGCCAAGCCACATTCGTTGAAATTTTGTATGTTTCCCTTTTTCCACATGAGCCTTGTCCCATTTTAAAACTAGATCTCCCATCTAAAAGTCTTTTCTAGTCATCATGTTTGAATCAAAAGAGGTTTGACTAATGCTTGATCATGAGAGTGAGTTCTTTTGGCCTATTATCGTTGTTCTTCTAACTTAATTATTTCCATTTGCCTTAGTTGTAAGGAGGAAGTTGGTACTTCATCAATATATTGAGCTAAGGACAGAGAGGGAATTGCTAAATGGGTGGGAAGAACCACTTCTTTCCCATAAACTAGGTTGAATGGAGAAGTGTCGATGGATTCTTTCTGCGTTATTCGATCTTCCCATGAAGCATATATTAAAGACTTATGCTAATTTTTATGATTTTGGTCAACTGTTCGCTTGATAATCCTGATTAGGTTGTTATTTGTAGACTCAGCTAACCCATTCCCCTGTGGATAGTAATTGGCAGAGTATTTAAGCTTGAAACCCCTTTTGAGTGCAAATTTAGTCCTTGCATTATCAGAAAAATATGATGCAATGTCAAACATTAAAGCAGAAGGCAACCCAAACCTAGTGATCATAAATTGATCTATGAACTCGATGATATATTCAGCATTAGCCGTCTTGAGTGGAACTGCTTCTACCCATTTAGTAAAGTAATCTGTTGCTATAAGGATATATCTATGCTATTTAGAAGAGTGAGGAATGATCTAACCTATTATGTCCAATCCCCATTGATCGAAAGGCTGCTTAATGTTGACTAGTTGTAGTGGTAAGGATGGTTTCTTTTGTCTCCCAGAAACGGTTTGATAGACTTGACATTTCCTCACATAGTTATGCAAAAGTCTTTGAATAATGTGGGCTAGTAATAGCTTGCACGTAAGATTTTATGTGCAGTAGCGTCTCCAGCATAGTGTCCACCTGCTGGCCCATCACGAAGTTCCTGCAAGGCTTTTTCAACTTCAGATTTCTCAAGACATCTAAGGAGAACAGAATCATAATTTATTCTAAAAAGAACATTGTTGATGAGCTAATATTGTTTGGCTTTCAGCCTTAGAGCTCTTTTCTTGGTATGATCGAGGTTTGAAGGGGCATATCCATTCTTTAAGTAATAAATGATATCAGCATATAATGACTCAACATCGTTTAGGCTTACTCATACATTTGTATCTCTGTAGATGGAATTTCAGACATAAGCGATGCTCTAGCCAGTATTTTGCAAAAGCGTTGACCATTTACAATACTTGCTGGGTTGATTTCTACATCATATTCCTGTAAGGTAGTAACCCAATTGGCTCTTTTCTCACCCACATATTTTTGTACTAAAAGATTTCTTACCACTGGAAATGGTACTATGATTTTCGTATGGGTTTTGAGTAGAAAGGCTCTGAAATATTTGATTGCTTTGGAAATAGCGTAACCTTATTTCTCCATTTCTGAATAATTTAATTTAGCTGCATGTAATTTTGAATTGAAGAAATCAATCGGGGTTTCTGCCTTTTCTTGATTTGCTTGAGTGAGTATCGCAACATATGACTTATCAAAGGCAAATGTATATAAAATAAAAGGATCTGAAAAATTTGGAGTTGCTAAAGATGGAGCGTTCACAATTGCTTGTTTGATCAAATTGAATGCCTCATATTCGTCTTGGCCCCATTTAAAGTTCGAGTTATTTTTTATCATTGCTTGTAAAGGAGACACGATTCTTGAAAAATATTGAATGAATCTCTTTACAAAGTTAATCTGGCCAAGAAAATATTGCATGGCTTTCTTGTTGTGAGGTAGGGGTATTTTAGAAATCTCTTCGATTCTGTGAGGATCGATATTAATTCTAAATTTTGACACTATGAATCTGAGAAGTTTTCCTTCACTTAATGCGAAAAAAGATTTTTTCGAGTTAAGTGAAATTCCATACCTTTGACAACGTTGGAAGATTTGTTTTAGGTCTCTAAGATGATTGATTCGTTTCTTGGAATATACACTTATATCATCCAAATAGATTACTACAGATTTGTTAACTAAACCTTTGAACGCAATGTCCATTGCTCTCTGAAATGTGGCACCAGCATTGATTAGACCAAATGGCATCTTTTGATACGTGTAGGTACCCCATTTAGTTCTGAATGTGATTTTTAATTGATCATCAGGATGTACCAACACTTGATTGTAGCCTGAAAATCCATCTAAGAATGACATTAATTCTGATCCCGTGACTACCTGTAGTATTTGCAAAAGGAAAATTATCCTTTTGGCAGGTTTTTTAAGATTTCGAAAGTCAATACAGATTCTGATGTCTCCGTTCTTCTTTCTAATGGGAACCATATTGGAAACCCATTTGGAGTGTCGAACAAGAAAAATTATTTTGGATTTCAACAACTTATTGAGTTCGAATTTGATCTGGTTTTCTAGATTGGGATGGACCTTTCTCAATTTTTGTTCGATAGGTTTTTCATCGTCTATCATTGGAATGGTATGTTGGATGATGGAGGTGTCATATGTTTTGAGTTCATTGTAATTCCAAGCAGAGAGACTTTTGTATTGCCTCAAGAGACAAATATATGCTAATTTTTCTTTAGGAGCTAGAGCAAGGCCTAGGTTGATATTTTGTGGTTTGGTATCAGTTCCTAGATTTACTAATTCGTAGTTCAAAGTTGAACTTTGGAGTTTTGAATTGGTAGATATTTTAAACCAATCTTTCAAATCGTAAAGGTCTTCTAACTTGACTACTGACTTAGGTATAGCACTGTTAGTGCCATCTTGTTGCAATTGTTGGTCATGTTGGTCTTTGTCAATTATTTGATTGGTGTAGGATCCTTCAGATGTGAGGAAACTCACAATATCAGGATCATCGTTAAAAATCCTCTATTTGGTAATGTTATCAGGAATCGAGGGTCTAAAAATTAATTCAATTGAAAATTGATCAGGGCTAAAATATTTTGAAGGAATGAGCTTGGAGGCTACATTGGCTAAGAGGTCTACACTAGCATTCTGGAGTCTGGGAATCGATGAAATATTAAATGCTATAAAGTGTTCAGTCAGATCTTGAACTAAAGATTGGTAATGTTTTAAATGACGTGATAAACAATGTATAGTATTATGTACTTGTCTGATTACAATTTCAGAATCTCTAAAAACTTGAAGGTATATGACGTCTAATCCGATTGCTTTGTATAACCCTTGGACTAAAGCCTCGTATTTTGCCGTATTGTTGGTGCAATCAAATTCGAGTCTACAGGTTAGCATAGTTTTATTTCCCTCTGGACTTATTAACACCCATCCTACTCCTGCTCCTTCGTTAGACTTAGAACCGTCAAAAAATAACTTCCAAAATAAATATTTATTTATAGGATTATCTATAAAATTAATACATTTAGAACTATCTATCTGAGAGAAATTTTCTACTTGAGATAAAACAGAATGTTCTAAGTAAGTTGAAGAATGAGCATTAAAATTTCCTAGGAAAGAATCTACTGAGTAGTTGCCAATTATGTTGTTGTTTTATGTTATTGGTTCATTCTCTCCTTCCAGTTCTATTATTATGAATTTCTAATGTCTTTCTCGCTCAACTTTTATTTGATTTGGTTTACCATTGTAAGGGAGCCACATGTGCGACCAGTCAGTTGCAAAGTACCCATGAAATTTTTTTGACCAATCTCTGCTAAGAATTAAGCCATAAAATTCTGGAATATCAGAAATTAAAATGGCGATAACTTGACATACCTTTGGGTTGGATGACAACCTTATGGTAACCTGATTTAATTCGACAATCACTTTGACTTGTGATCGATCTAGTTGAGCTATGCACATAGCAAATTTTTGCAGTTGAACATTCAATTTTGTACATATTGACTTTGGTAAAATATTTGATGAAGCTCCAGAATCCACTAAGCAATTATGCACATTTTTATTGAAAATTTCATAAGTAAGAAGAAACGGGGGAGTATGAGATCTCGACCTTCCTCCAATTAAAGCGATATCATTTGGATCAACTTTATTCATCACATTAGTTGGAGGTCTTCCCATATCATGGGAAGCTTGAGAGATTATAGCAGCGGGCAAAGATGCAACTGGTATAGCATGCAACTCTTTCATAAGTATCTTTTGTTGGTGTTTTAACTTGCTCAATTCGTAAAAAGTGATTTTGGCCCTAGTCCTTTTCATGTCTTCTATGATATTATACTCCATTTCATCCGGAATGATCAACGTTTTAGATGGAGTTGATGAATCTGTTTGGATTGGGCTGGTTTGAGTCGCCTTAGGTGTCGTTTTCTTGGCTGCGACTTTATCCTTAGTCATCGAGCTTGTGCTCTTTGGCTTAGGGGTAGGTTGAGGAGGATCAAGTTGATTTCTACTGCGAGTGCTAACTGAGGATGCCCCTTGATCCTCTTCATCTGGGAGGATGATATCCCACATACCTTGTAACTCTACAACTTCTTCTTCATCAATATGTTCTTCAGTAATGATTTCCTCTTCTTCTTCTTCTGATTCAACACTTGTAATAGCATTTGGGGGCTTGGAATCGGTATAAGGGTTTCTTTTAAAATGTCTGTATGACTTTTTAGAAGAAGTTGCTACCACTTGTTTCTTAATGTCAACCATTTCGTTAGACATGGCCTTCAAAACTTTTTGCAATCCTTCTAAATCAAATGGATCTTTCGATTGCTTTTTCTTGGGATCTTCCTTGAAACTAACCTTCTTAGATTTTCATTCTTCTATCACATTTTTATTTTCTAGGGCAATAATACATTTCTCTACTGCTATTGCTTCTTTCATATTTTCAACTAAAGTTGTTTTGTTGGCCCTATCAACAAATATTGCTATGTTTGATGGCAGAGCAGTGATGTACCATTCACTTCGCACTTCTTCGCTAGGCTTGGAAGCAGTAGGAGTTTTGCTTAAAAATTTACTGATACGTGAATTGAAATCTTTGATAGGTTCTCTTGAGTTACCCCTAAGGTTAGACAGGTCGTTGATCAATGTTGTCGTAGACCTATCATCACCAAACTTGATAATGAAATTTTCTTGGAAGATGTCCCATCTAGATCCAGATGGTAATGAAAAATACCATGATTCGACTATTCTTTGAAGAGTATAAGGAAAAAGTTGAACAACAACATCTTTGCTGGTAACTCCATTGAGATTAATTGATAGCATAAAGTTATTTATATGTTCTTCATCTAGCATGCTTGCTTCAGGATTAAACATAGGTAGGCATTTTTCAGGATGGGCCGGTAGTCAACTCAAGGGTGCAGGTATTAGGACTAGCCCTAGGTTATTCGATGGATTTTGGGCCATCGCTGAACTACTAATAGAAGAAAATGTAGAATATGGTCCCTTCAGTTGAGAAGGTGAGGGTATTATGACTCCAGATGATTGAGAAGGAGATGTGGAAGTACCGGTGGATTGATGGACAATGATCTGAAGTAGAGGAGTGGATGGTTGACTTCGCGGTGGAGAATTTACGATGGATGATGATGATGAAAGAGTCTCGCTATCGGACCCTTTAGGTGATTTCCTTGCTCTCTTCCTTGTTGGTAGAGGTAACTCAGTTGGCTGAACGCATAACTTTTCACTCTTTAATCTGGTAAGGGAATGAGCAGGGTTGTATTGCAAAGTCACGCTGCCTTGCGATTTCTCAGATCTTTGAGGAGATATAGAAAATCGCTGAAGTTTGTGAATTAAAGATTCAACTTCAGAAGGTTCAATAGTAGATTGTTCTGAAATGTCAGGGTTTGTAGCAGCAGTTGTTGTTCTTACGACTTTTGGCTTTGGATTTAAAGATTCTAAATGAAATGGAGAAGTCGGGGGAGATGGTGAGGGTGATTTACTCTCAGAGTGGTATTTGGATTTAGACTTGCTTGCCATTCATAATTCGAGGCCCTCCTTCTAGCGCCAAATATTTTGAAGCCCCGAAAATCGGGTCTACAACAATGGGGATATCCACCTGGTTCGGACCTTGGTTGGCAACTCCTTTTCCATTTGGTATAGTGGGTTTGACTGGGGATAATGGGACCAATTTCCCAATTTATGTGTGCGTGTGAAGGATTGATATTTCTTTTCTAAAATTTCCTAAGTGAGATGCTCTAATTATAACTCTAATCTAATGATATGCAATTGTATTCTAATAAATAGAAATATCTAAATCTACGCTAACCTAGGGTGTAATCCTTCTGATATGCGATCTAAAAAGATTTCAGATAACAATCGGTAATAAAGATCATTCGACTGTTACGAGAATAGAATTCAATATAGATAAACCACTTCGTATAAGAGGTTAGACGAAACAGTTGTGAAAAACATATCGCATAATAAGTTACTCATACATTAAGCATAAATAAATAACTATCACTGTACAAAAGTGCCAAATGATAACTCAAGCATTCATGCATCAATACATAAGTAACTGAACATGAATATCACTTTAACACAAAGTCAGAAATAGTTAAGAGATAAAAGTACCATTTATAACTAGTTCTACTCATGAGCTTCAAGCGATAATGATTTATCTCTTCTTAATTCAACATCTATTAAGAGTAGAGAAGTGCAACATCAGTAGCAGATATTAAATGAAAAAATCAATAAATCTTGTTCCATTCATTCATCAAAACCTCCTCAGAGGGTGCAAAAGTGCTTGTTCTGAGGACAAGTTTTTGATAAATTTTTGGACCCTTCTCTAAATGCATGAGAAGGGTTTAAATACTATTAACTAAATCTAAAAATAAATTATTACAAAAATGTAGGATACCGTTTAAATGATCTTCCTTTTTCTAGGCAAAAGTAAAGAAAAATTAATACTAATATTGAATCTAAATTTAACAACTAACTACTTCTGTATCTGATCCTTGAAATTGTAAGCATTCAGCATTTGCTTGAATAGGGTTTATTGGCTAACTTCAGACTTCAACTGTCCTGCGAAAGTGGAATCAGCAAGAGCTGGCACCATCTTTTCGGTAGAATTGATGATGAATTTAAGGGTCATACATTGGCTGTGTGGTTTTACCAAATATGTCCAGTAAGAATCCCAATTCATCTTAGTTACTCTTTTGATTGATTCTTCCTTTTCTTGAGCCTTCTGTTTCCATTCCGTCTGCAATTGTTGTACATATACATTCTACTTTGAAGATATTTTGGACAATTGTTACTGGTTTTGGGATTCGGTTTTTTTTTTTTTTAACCTCTAGCGTTCTTTCTTCCGAATTTCTGGGCTTACAAGTAACCAAGCAATTAGAGGCTTTCCATTTCAAGAAGTTTTACTCAGCGATGCATGATTAGCACTAATCGCGCATCGAAAACTGCCTCCGTTTCTTGATCCAGGCTTCCTTGGTGCGATTTTCACCTCTTATGCATTTTCTTTTAGTGGATGTAAAGCTCAAATTTTGTGAAAATAATCATTCAATAAGTTCTTGACCTCGAGTTTCAAATCGCCTATTTTTTATGTTTGTGTTGTACAGTATCCATTTAATCATATCTGTGTAGGGGAGAATTCTGGGCCTCGCTGCTATCTGGTGCAAGAACGAACAAGCTGAATTTGTGACTCATGCTTCGAAAGACCCCTGTGAACTTGCAGAAGCCGTAACCTCCATTACCTTGGGATTCTCTTCTTCAAGTAGATTATACATGCCTTCCCAAGTCGTAATACCAAAATATCTATTACAGGCGGTGTTTGTATAGAGGGGCGTCATTTCTTTGTCGTCAGAACCCCGAGCTTTCCCTTTCTTCCCCATAATATCCTGTATACTGCTCTATATAGTTCTTTGTTCTTCGTTCCTGAAGTTTACAAGTGAGGTGAGAGTAATGATAAGGAAAGGTGATGGGAAAGCTTTTAAATGCCGAAGACATAAAAAGTATACCACATTACGTGAACTGGCTCTTTCATAAGCACAAAACCATATTTCATTAAAAACTGGCAACTAACTCATTAATTAGCATTAAAGCGCATAAACAGGTCTCGGTTCATGGAAAAAGTTTTTCTCAAAAAATGAGCCTGAAAGGTTTGCGATGAGTGATTTTGCGATTTGCTTCGCAATATCACAGATTTTTGTATCACATTTTTATGATACCATTCCAGCACTTTGTCGCAATATCGCCCTGCCACTATATCACATTATCACAATATCGCAGGAATGCGACATGTAACAATTTTGTTTAATGTCATTTCTATGAAATGTGATTTTGCGATATGCGCCATCACATATCGGTGGTTTGGGGGTTTTTTAGCGTAGGTGGTCTTTGATGGATGTGATGCGATATATATTTTTTAGTATGTAGTCTCGCATCGCGATCTCACAATCTCAGAATTTGGCTTGTAAGGGAGTATCCTATTGTTCTTCTTGCGATGCGATATTTCTTAAGGAGCGGTCTTACCTTATCATGAAACTTAAGCATTTTTTAGATTCTTCAAGGGTATTTTCCTAAGTTTATGATGGTAAGTTTACTAAAAAGGAAATACAAGCACTAATTCACTTTTAAAATTTTTCAACTAAGGGCCCCCACTCATTTAGTATTAGTAATAACGCTAGATAAGAAGGGGGGTTGTTGCTAGCCACAATAGGTGCCTGTTGTTGTTGCTATGGAAGAGAACCAGAATCTGAAACAGCTGAAGTGGAACTGTCATGAAGGACAGGTGAAGATGAATCATCCTCAAGAAATCTAGCAGTTTGAAATTGGATTGGTTTTGAGTAATCTAGAGTATGCAAGGACAAGTCCTTTTCATATCCAAGACTATTTTTGTGCTTGTTATGGAAAAGTTGTTCCCAAGGTCTCATGATGGGCTTGGGAACTGTAGACTGAGTTTCTGCTTCTACATGTACAATTGTTGCTTTATTGGGCACTATATTAGAATGAATTTCCTTCTTATGGGAGTTTGTTTTATTTTTCTCAACAAAAGTATGTTCAGAATGATGAATCCTCTATTTTAATTCCTTTTGTCGAAGCTGAGATTCAAGCTCCAAAAATTCTATCTTCTATTGTGCATTTTGCAGACAAATTCTAATGTCACCTAGAGAGGATTTGTTGATTTTTACTGTGTCATTAGTAGTAGACTGTATTAGAATTTTCAAAAACTCTAATAATTCATAAGTTTTCCCCATTTTCTCCAGTTCAAGAGTGCCAAGAAAAATTCAAAATAATGACAACAATTTTATGCACTTGAATTCTCTTGAAAGAAATATGTAGACACTTGCAGCATGGTTGATATAAAAAAATCTTGTCCCCTTTGAAATAATTCCCTTCCTCAATTTAATGGCTTCATATTTTGAGTATTTGAAGGAAACTGAAAGCATTTGAAGTTAGCACATGTTGGAATTTATACATGTGTTTGTCCTTTACTATATTGCAATGCTTTAAACAACAAGCAAAACACTCTTAAATTTGAATTGTTGTTGCAAACAAATAGCAGACAATCTAGTGCATATAACACTGATATCACCCCAAAAATTAAGGCAACCTTCTCACTAGAACCTGTTGAGAAAAAAAAAATTTGTTTGTTGCACACAAATTTATGCCCAAACTGCACAACAGGAACAAGTAAATTGAGCAAGCAACAACTTTAAATTGAATTACATCTTTCAAATCCTCCTTCACTTTCTCGGAAAGTGGAATATAATAGTCAAGTTCTATAGTGACTGCTAATACATTCTTGTAACCATTGATGATAGCATGTGGAATCGCTGTAATTGTGGGATTACAGATCGCTAGAGAAAGAGTTGTACATAATCTCATAAACTGTGAATTGCTTGCTGTGGTGTGCCAAATATGGTTTTCAAGAACTAGTTGGAAACACGCATATTCCCAATAGTTAATTCATGCATCATATAATACTCGGTCTTCAATATAAAAATACAAATATAGCCTCACATATATCACCAAGTTGTACTCTTGTCATATCTTTAATGTTCTATCATGAATGGTTCAATGCACCTTCTTCACCAATACATGGTCACGAGAGTCTTCAACGAACATCGTTCCAGCACCAATTTTTTTTTTACGGGAACTCAACGCATACCAGATATCGAATATGTATCATTGCTGGTCATATATATCGTAGCATTTTACCATGAAATTCAAAAATATTCAGCTCGAAATTAAATTCACCAATGGATTATCCAGTTCAAGCGCATAGTTCAAATGTAAGAATCATGTGGCACAATTTTCACACACTAGTTGTGTGAATTTGATCTTAGGAACCTCCCTTATACCATATAAACAAACTACTCAGACATATTTCATAACAAAACAAGGAGAGCTGCGAGCAGCAATTCCCTGAATTTGATTGACTGCTCTAGTCCAGCTACACTGCCATTAGAAAATGCTACTGAAATCCTTCCAACAAGCTTCATAGTCAAGTAGCTTTTTGGGGCTTCAATGAACGCTATCAATTTTAAAAGTAAAGTCCTCTCATCAGATTGACCTACTGCTAAACTCCAAGGCTACAAGCTAGAAATAAAGGTAAGACAATTTGTATGGCATTGGAGACATCATTACGGTAATGCATGCCATGGAGCATTATTAATGCATGCCTAGATCAGCGTTCACGTGGAGACTGAGAAAGTGAGACAGCACTATAAATTGGGAGACTACCACAGCCAACACCACAGATACATGAATGGAGAATATTTACAACATTATACAATTGGGAGACTAGACGAACAGTGTGGTATAGAATAGCTTGGAATCTTTGGTTCTATCCACGAAACCTTACGTATCTCATGGCAACACCTTCAAGATAAAGCTTTAATTGATGTTGAGAGAGTATTTCTTCTGGTTCCCTCTGAACGATTAAGAACAATCAAACACCTTTTGCAAGTCTGTCACCAATTGCAAATATGGTTAACTAAGGCACAACACAGATAACCCCATCAAAAACTAGCAAGGGTTTGAGCTTGTAGAGTAGCACACCACACCGAGCACACCAAGTGACATTGCATAAATGATTCAACACGTAATACAACCAAGAAAGCAAGAGATTCGACTATGACTATTCAACTTTCACAACCAGTGCAATTAATATAGCTCTATTCAACTTGGCAAAAAACTCCATTCAAATATCAGCATACACACAAGACTGGAGTAACAACGCGTAGAAGTCAAATAAAATACTAAGAGTGTGGCGTTACACATATTGTTCCATTCAATGATAAGCCAAAGTTGTGTTTTTGCTAGGGCAGAGATGGCAGGTCTGAGTAAGGAGAGTTTTTTAGAAGGCAGGTTGAGAATGCAATGAATAGCTCTAAGTGAAAATTAGGTTTGGCAGAGTAATGCCTACTGCGGTTGGACCAATATGTAGATTGAAAAAATGCATTAGAGTTGGTAATATTTTCTCTGCATTCTTAATGTAGGTATGTAGGTGACGGTTGGAGGGCAGACTATTCATAGAGAATAAAACGTATACTGACACCATCAATGGGGTATTATATGTTAGAGCAAAGTAGAGGAGCAGTGCTTTTATATGCAGGTGAATAAAAATGGTGCTGGAGAAATGACAGGTTGCAGCTAAAATTTAGCTGAGAAAATATTCATGAAATGCATAATTGATGGCATAAATAACCTGGACAAAAAGGCCATAAAAGTGGCTCAAAGAAATTATGGAGGGCATGAATACACATACTCTGATACCATGTTAAACACACATGGCAGCAGCATAATCTGAAAGATAAAACATGAGAATACATTTATTAGCAAATGATATACATTTATAGTAGATGGTTTGACCATTGGGTTCCACATCCCAAGGTCTCTTGGACTCCTTTTGTCTATTCACCTTCCACACTAACCATTGAGGATTAGCTGTCCAACATCATCACATGTGATAAATAGGGATAAGCTAGGTTTCTTTTACATTTAGTTCATGATCTTTATGTAATTAGAATAGGTTTCTTTCCTTGTAGTTTCTTTCTTGCAATAGGTTAAGATTTCGTTTCGAACATTTCTTTTTCTGCAATTAGTTTAGGATTTGATTTCAGTACATGCACTCCATTAAATCATGACAAAAAAGAAAGGACACATTGTATGTTGCACATAGAGTGTCGATACCTCTTATGTTTGTACGAATCCCGAGTTGATAATTAAAGTTGGTAGCCTTGGGAATTGCAACATTCTTGTTGCAATACCGAGGCTCATCACTTTTTCATGCCGTTGCTGGGGAGGTACCAATATATGCATTTTTTCTTCTCTAGTGATTCATTTCTTTTTACTTTTTGAAAAAAAAAAATATTTCATTAGGCATATTAAATTTCAAAAGTAGGAAATTACATTGCATTATAGTTTTCATTGAATCATAAAAACAAAAACAAACATTTCTCCAACACCAACCCACCCCCCCATTTGATCATGTGGTGTAGTAAGAGCCACATCACAATTCACATTTGTAGGTAGAAGAAGAAAATGGTAAAGAATGTAGAAGAAATAGATGGTGATGATGACAATGAGGAAGATCCTCTTACATTTCCCATTCAAGATACTGATGGTAGTGTGAACATGAAGAACATCCCTCCATCTTTTCTTCCAAAATTTCATCGTCTAGGGTCAGAGGATCTAGGAAAATTTCTCTTTGAATTCAAAATTGTTTGTAGATCTTATGGTTACTTATTAAAAACTTAAAATCTGAGATTGTTTCTAGCAACATTGAAGGATAGAGCTCTTAATTGGTTCATGATTTTAAGGACTAATTCAATAATATCATGGAATGATATGCAAAATATATTCCTAGAAAAATATAAAGACCATGATCTTAAAAAAGAAACCTTTAGAATGAATCAAAGAGAAGATGAGAGCCTTGACGATCTAACAAAGAGGTTCATGTATAATGTTAAGAGGGAAAAACTACATCATTTAGGATCTAAAACACTAAAAACCCTCTTACTTAGAACAATTAGGGGTGAATGGATTGATCTTCTGGATCTCATGAGTAGAGGTGATGTATACCAACTATCATTTGAAGAAATTTGTGAAACATGCAAACACATATCAAGAGGAAGGGCAAGAGTAAGTAAATTGACATCAATATTGGCAAGTCAAGCCAAACTTGGAAATTTGTTTCATGATTTTAAAACAGAAATTCATAGCAATCTAACCAAACAAGTAGAAATGCTAAGAATGCAAGATGAAGAAAAATAAGATGTTGATATTCATGTTGTCCATGCAAAATCACATGATTTTAAATGTTTCTCCTCATTACCAAGGTTGAAGGACGTTCACTAAGAGGACATTGGAGCAAGTCAATTGGAAATGAAGCTATTTTATGTAGCTCCAAGAGGGCCATGGAAACTTATTCAACCTAGTATGATGTGAGAGCCTATTTCACAATTTCAAGGTTATGTATATCCACCTCAAAGTGATTGGATCACACCCTTTCCTTGGCAACATTGCCCATCTCAACCCCAAAACCAATCTTGGCAACAAGGTTGGCAAGGAACTTATGGGATCCATCCATAATATCCTCAGTATTTTCCTCAATATCCTCCATACCCAAATCCATGTTATCTGTACCATTCATCTCCACCACAACCAAAACCCCAACCACATCCATCTCAAATATATACTCCCACTCAGCTACCTATACCACCACTTTTAAACATAAAAATTGAAGTAGCTCAACCCACTTGCAATCCTGAGGTACAAAACTTCCAACCATCTCCTCTTGAGCTTAATGGTATTCACCATAGCTCAAGAAGAGTATTGCAAAAAACAGATCCTCTTGATATCATTGAAGGACTAAATCCAAAAGAAGAAGATTCAAAAGAAAAGATAAAAGAATCATGGGTTGCACCTAACGAAGAACAAACATCAAAATTAGAGATTGATAAAGCTTCCTCATGGCTACCATCAAATCCTCCATGTCTTCAGGAGAACAATCAGCAAAAAGAGGAAGATTTGAAGTTCATGGTAGAAGAAGACATGAAGAATGATCCAAATAAACAATCAATCGAAGGGCATGAAAGTTATATTGAGGTTTAGTTCCAGGTAGTCACTAAGTTGCAACATCACTCTCTTCTTCAATTTCACTTGATGTCATCAAAGTCAAAGCATTTGATCATTCAAATCTAGGTACATGTCAAAACATACATTTCAAGCCTACACGACATTTTTTTTATCATCTTGATGTGCACATGGCTCCATTCGAAGTATTCTTATACTTGAAAGTGATTTTGTTTTTCAAGTAGAGTAGAGTAGGAAAAGAAAATTGAAAAATAAGAGAAGAAAAATAAAAACCTTAGGTGAAAACATCCTTTGAGGCACCTCAGATTGGCTCATTGATTGAAAACCTCCATGAGGCAATCAATGGGTTGGGAAAAAGGATAAAAAAAAGAGAAAAAAGAAGATCTTAGGTGAAAACCTCCTTTGAGGCACCTAGGCATACCTACTAGTTGAAAACCTCATTGAGGCAGCTAGTAGGCCTAGAAGGAAAAAAGTAAGAGAAATCCTTGCTCCATGCATCTCTTTGATGAATGCAGGTAGTCATCAACATTTGCAAGAAACAAGAACAAGTTGGTACCGAAAGGAAAAATGGTCAAGCATAGTCAAAAGAAGTCAATTTTTGACTTTCTCCTCCTTTGCTCAAATAATCCAACAATGCAAAAGTCATGCCAATCCATCACCCTCATCTATTTCCACCATGCACCCATCATTCTCAAGCTTCTACCATTCAATCTGTTTGTTGTCCTAAAAAGCTATAGGATCCTTTGTTTTACTTCATGATACAAATATACATAGAGAATAAATTTGTTTTTGCTATAACTTCAAAACCATGCATCCATTTGCCATGATGTTTAAGGGGGAGATGCATATGGATGACGGTAACATGCTCAAGTAATTTTAGCAAATTCAAGTGCACAATTTTCGAGAAATCAACCTCCATCATCTACAACCATTTTTGCATTTTATCGATATCCATGCATCCATTTAAAAATTTGTTTCATGGGGAGATGTATATCGATGTGTTGTAGCCACAACTACCACCATATTGAAACATGCTCTTACAACAACTTTTTCAATGGGTCCCCTAGAAGTTTGATTTTTCATCTTTCGGAATGATCTATTTTATCTCATGAATGTTAACTCCTTACCAAGTCAAATTTTCAAGGCACGATGGTTGTCTGCTACATGGTTCGTTCATGACACAGCCTATCCATTTATTCTCTCCCTTCATCAGGATCTCTCAATCTTCACGAACATGCATGCTACATTGGCACCCACACAAACCATCACCCCTACCTTTATTATAATCGTTTGTTGGTTTAACTCGCAAAACCCCATCACATCATTGTTTCCATTACAACGCCTTGTAGTAGAAATCCTTCACAAAGCATTCTTAAATCCTTTTCAAGGCCTATCACAATAACACAAGGCATTAATGGCTTCTGGGCTTGATGAGTTTTACTAACTCAAATGTATACATTTCAGGTCCAGAGCCCCATCGTAGATTGCTATTGGCCCAAACCCAAAGCTATATAGAAAGGGCACATAAATATCCCAGACCCACCAATGATTATACAACCAGGCATATTAATTTTTAAATCCACCCCAATGGCCGTACACGACTTTTTCCATATATCCATGTGTTTGCAATGAAACATTAAAGTCATGGTTTTCCAAAGGGAATGGTAAGATAATGGACCTGAAGGGAATTATGAACCTTAACATATATGTGATTTTGGGTCCACCTCCCACATCACATACTACAATTGGTGGGGTCCCGAGGCTTATATATATGTGGCGCTCCCTTGTACTCTAGACCCGATGGCTTACTAACTGTGGTATATACATGTTTCGGGTGGGTATCTATCACTTATCGCTATCAGTGGGATCCAGTATATACATATATAGTGCACCACAACCTGTCAAACCTGCCGATGATTACAATGCCGAGTGTATAAATTTTCAAGTCTGTAATTTGAATTCGGTTGTGTGTTTTGTGATAGTTTTCACTGCAAACCGAGTTTGGTTTTCTAGGCTTAATCTATGCATAAAGCTAAAAACCAGGGGCTGATTCTTTTGTGTTTGATGTGATAAACATTCAATAGAGGCGATACTCATGTTTTAAAACATTTTTGTTATATTTTTGTAAGTGTGACTAGTGTCTCTTATTTCTATAGGCCAAGAGTAACGAATTCACAAGAGGATCCGAAAAACCCTTATATGTAGAGGTGTTCTGTTTAAAGAACCGACCTTTTACGTTTTTAGTTGGTTTCTAGGCGTTGCTTGCATTTTCCAAAAATTAAACCACTCCATATTGCATCATGTACAAAACACATAGTCATCCTCTCTAATCAATAACCATTCAGTTCCCAAGAAATGAAGTGCCCTAATGACAAGAAATGCCCTTTACGTGTCAACAGTGACATTGACTTTTTTCACCTATTTCTTATGATCGGCATAATGAAGGAAGCAGAGGGAAGGCAAATATTTAGGGAAGACTAAGAGCGAGAGGCTTTGAGAATAAATATTACCTCTGAAAGAGGAGAAGGGGCTTTTGATTTTCGAGAAGAACAATGTTGCTTTATTGTGAATGAGGAGGACTGTTTTTTAGGGAAGAAGGAGCCATTAGTTTCAGACTCTCATCGTATTGTTTTAGATCAAAGTTTTATTACTGGCATGAATGTAAATGTGATTTATATTTATGCATATCAATGACTTACAGTTCACTATTAGTCTTGCTAAATTGAATGTGATTCAATTTCATGGTTAACTTGTGAATGGTCTCTGATTTGAAACTAAATTAAACATCAGTTGCAATTTTAATTCCATAAAAGAATGTGGATTCCTATATGAGTGATTGGATTTTAATTTAGCTTTAATATAGTCTTGTCCAGCTGTGAATTCAATGATTGATTCATTTGGACTTGAATCTATGCATGATGTTTAACCTTCTTTATCATGCTCCTGCTGAACATATATATGATGTTTAAACCTATGTATCATGCTCTTGCAGGATAGAATAGAGTAGCTAGGACAAGATTAGAGTAGTTAGAAGTAGTATAGATAGGATTTAACACATAGAGGTTAGTTGTTCCACTTTGTTGATTTAATTGAAGTCTTCCTCCCGAAAGCAATCTTTCGACATGTTCAAGCGGTTTACAGGGTCCCTTAAAACCCATCAGAGCTAGCCAATCCAAATGAAAGAAAGTCTAATTGGGGCTTGTGATTGGGTTAGTTCCCCTTGTTCGCATATTGCACATTAGCCATGTTAACAAATTGGTGCTAGAAGGAGGGCTGAACCGCCCTCTCCAGCTTTTCAAGATTTCATCTATAAGTGCCATGCATGGATTCAAGAGGATTAATGTATGAATCGTAAAGGTCGGAGGGATCTTGCCACACATTTGAAAGAGCCTCATTTTGGAAACAGGGACCCCTCTATGTTCTATTTCTAGGTCACCCAAGGAAGAAAGACTGCGGGAGTATCCTATCACTCAGGAACAACCAGTTAGAATACTTACTCGAGCTTACACTCATTCCCTCTCTCAGATTCCCATCTTTCACTCTTTATGTCCGACAAGTAAGAGGAAGCCAGGGATTTTTACCCTGAGCAAGAATACATTAGAAACCACTTCTCTCGAAGATATTGTGCTAGAATCCTTGCAAGTATCGACACCCCTTGGGAAGAAATTCCTGAGGATTCCCCTTCTAAAGGTAACTCCTTGTTTGATTTTTGTTGGGTTGTGTTATATTCTTTCCACGGCTAGCCCACGTAGTTAACCGAGGGTTAGAAGGGGGGGTCATAGGGGATTGAAGGCATCACCATAACCCCACTTTATGGGGTCTGGGGTAGCGCCCTGAAAATTTTTGGTTTTGGACCGTATGCTAGTATGGGCAGACCCACCTATGGTTTTGCGCATGATTTTCGCACATGTTTTTAGAAGCGATGGTTTTCAGTCCATATTATTGGATGCTTTGGCATGTATAAATATGTATTATAACATAGAAAGGAAAATAATGAAAAATCAAGCTGGTAGTCCTGGTTTTGGGATCTAGGGGAAAATCTATGTGTATATGTGTTTTCTGTGTTATGCTTTCACATTGTTTATTTTATGTGTTTTAGAATTCGTATGCATGTAATTTTTGTATGCGGTTAAAAACTACATTTGGTATTAGAGCTACTTTGGCTTCAAGGGGACACCTTTGCTACTGAGGGGTTTCACTCAGGCTTATGGTAGACCCTGT
>APFE030813274.1:0-10856 GCA_000404065.3 Pinus taeda | reverse complement strand
CTTTATCTTTTCCAAGCACACAACACATGACCACTCATTACTTGCACGAAAATTCCTTTCTCTTTCAAAAAATTCAAATGCTACTTAAAACAAACTTCAGAAATGAGATCTTTTTTTATTTTCCTATTTAATAAAGCATATAAAACTATTCTAACAAAAGCAATTGTAAAATTTATAAAAACTTATGAAAAACTTCACTCAAAAGCAAATCAAAAGGAAATTTTCCTAAAAGCAAATCTAAAGAGGCAAAAGCCTACTAAGATGATTCCGGATGTTTTACTCGGTAACAATCAAACCAAGGACCAGTTCATGCAGAATCATAAACCAGTCAAAACAAAAAATCAAACTCTTTTTGTTCTTTTCTTAAGAATGAAATTCACAACTTCAATCAAGAAGCTACTTTGAAATTCCGCAAAGAGACAACACAAAGGTAGGTTGCTCACATAGGTAGACTTTATGACGGTCTGACTCCTAAGAAGATTGACAAAACCAGAGAGATCCAAGGTTTCACAACTTCTAAAGTCAAAGTCACTACAGGACCAATTCAAAAATCAAAACCCTAAGGCGAGAACTTCTATGAATTTCACTAAAACTCTTGATGCTAACGAAACAAGTTCAGGTGAAGATATCTGACAGATAACCAGTGGATCTGGGCAGTAAAAGACTAATGAAAGACAAAATCTAAAGGAAAAATGGACAAAATGGATTTTTTCTCAATTTTGATAGGGTACGTAGACAACCTATTTGCACAGGTGCGTGCATGCTCTCTGTACAAAGGTACAGTGTGTACAGGTACGCACTGCCTAACTCAGAGGGTCAGTACTACTGGAAAATTAAGAAAAACTAAATTCTAACTTAACTCTAAGCTAGCCCACCCAAATACACAGTCAAACAATCAAAAACCAAAAAAGAAATGACTCTTTTCAGATCAAAGTGTCACTCAAAGGAAAAATCAATCACATCAATGGAGTCCCTAGTGGAGTCGCCAATTTGTCATGCGGAAAGAGTTAATCTTGCGGACAAAACCAACCTCCCTAGAAGCCTAAGACTTTCTAGTGACAAACAAGGCAATTAAGAGCAATCCTTCTCTAAACATGCATTATCATACGAGAAACCAAGTGTTTTCGATCCTACCTGAAGTCCAACGCTGTTGTAGTAGTCTAGCCTCGTCGATCCAGATGAGCTCCTCCTTCACTTCGAAACCTGTATACACTAACAATCAAACGATTACATAACACCTGAATATCTCATAAAACAAAACATATTCAACATATAGACCAAGGAGTATATGAAACAATTCATTAACAACAAATCATTGAGAAGAATGGACTTATTTGTATTAAGGAAACAAAAGAAACCATTACAACCTGAGCCTTGGTGTTGTGCAACTTCCTCCCAGGGTCCAGCAAGAGTTTTCCTCTACTTTGACAAGCTCACCCACTTCCAAATGAAACAAGAAAGGATGGTAATCTCTCCTCACAAGCTTACAATGGAAGTCCTAATTCCAGCAGCATCTACCCTTTGGAATGTTTAGCTTTTGACCTCCCCTCCCTTGGCCCAATGCTTGTATTTATAGTGTTCTAGAGGAAGTTATTCAGTTCCAACATCAATGGGATACTCCCTCTTTTGGATGGGGTCGCTCCTCTCTTGATGGGATAAGTTCCTTTATCATAGGGATGCATGAACCATCTGGAGGCGCTCAATACACGTCAAACACTCTTCTAGAAGGCTCTAGAAGTGACCACAAGTAACTTTTTTAAGATGAAACTCGCGCCTTTTGACCTTTACAGGGGTACGCACCCATCCCTTAACTTACAGAGCGTACAAGTACGCAGGTACAATGAGCTTGGGATGCGTACACGCAGGCAAGGTAGAGAACCTGCGTACCCAGAGATAAACATGTTTTTTAGTGACTTTCTCTCTTTTTGAAGTTTGACATGAAGAGCAGAGGTATAAGGCTTGACAAGGAGGATAATATGACTATTGATGGAGCCATATTAACTGCAGATAGTCATGGTGACAAATTTCAGTGTAACACCTAGCATCATCATCCAATCCCTCTTCATCATTTCTCATCACTCCCATACAGTTAGAAAACCCTAAAAGAGGAAGGATGACTATTATAGGAAGGCAGAATGTTGCTACAAGAAGGAAGAAATGAAAAAATTATGATAAACCCCAAGATGGCAGAGCTTAAGAGAGACCTAATCAAAACAGAGAACTCCGAGGCCATTAGACAGTCATCTGGGCCACAAGAGAGAAGAAGAAAGCAAGCTAATGGTCTCAAGAAACAATAATTTTTCTTTGCATAAATATGTTTGTGGGCTTTTCCTTACAGAACATACAACCAAGATTCTTAATGCATAAAAGAGAGGCCACCAAGGCCATGGATGAGGCACAATGAGGTAACTAAGTTGCTCAGAGGATGAACAACACTTTTAGCAGGGGGTATGATGGGCCTCTAAATTAGACATAAATTAAGACCCATGTCTCTAATCTAAAACATAAATTAAGGCCTATGACCATCCTTCAGCACATTCAACCTCTCTTTCTGCACTAGATAACTTATTTTTAACTTTAATATATTCATTAGGAAGGTTTATGAATAATTGGATATTTGTGCCTAATATTATTTATTTTTGTGGAATATTATGAGAATATTGGGCAGATTATGAAGATTTGGAGGAGATAATTTAGGGACTTGTTCCCTACTATAGTTGGATCAATACTAAATAATAAATCAACAATATATTATGGAATTATGTCACAAATTGTGGAACTCCAATGATTGAGAAAATATAGGAATGTGTTCCCTACCAATTAATGTAGATTCCTAGTATTGGGGACCAGATCCACTAATCAGGGGATTTTGGTGGGGAAAGCTTCCTCCATTCATGGGGAATGATTCCTAATCATTTTTTATAAGTACCAAGTCGAATTTGCCTCTAGGGGTATATTTTCATTAGTATTTTTGTGGAGAGAACTCGTATTTTTGTAGCTCCATTGTATTTTCTTGCAGGGATGTCATTGTATCGATGAAAATAATGAAGATTGGTGTCATATTCAACTTCTAAATCTTGTTCTCCTCCACAAGTCTCTGAGATTCCTTGGACTTGGCCACCCTAGGAACCTCAAAGTCCTTTTGTATCATTTTCTTCCTTCTTTTCACTTTTTATTCACTTGCATCTCTTGTTTTTATTTCTTTCTATTTCTGCATTTATTATTAATGATTTCTTATTGTAGGATTAAGTTAAATGGTTGATGTAAGTTCTTTTGCAGGATCACAAGCATTATTTCATCCTTGGAAAAGCTTTGGAAGTTCATAGTAATCATTTGGCTTCTTGGATTAATCTTCTTATTCCCAAATATAAATTTTTGGACCTCCTTTGTGGCAAAGAATAGTAAATTTCTGCTATTTTTAGAGCATGCTAACGAGCTTCAATTGAGTTGATTCCACTTGCATTAGATCAAGAAAACATTCTAGTTCATAACAAAAATTACTCCACTACAATTGCATTTGATTAGGTTAGGCATTTTTTAGGTTTACTAGTTCAATAGTTCTTGAATTTCTAGATTTTTTACTAGTAATGTTTTTTTTATTTTTTAGCATGGGTTAACAGAGGTATTTTTGAGTGATTCCACTTGGAATGGGGACCTAAGACATCCTAGTTAATAAAAAAAATTGTCCCATCCAATTTGGATTTGATTTTCTTGGTCATTCGACGAATTATATTAAATATTTACATCCTGTAGGAAATCATTGTAGAATCTTGTAGGAAATCTTGTTTTGAGCCTAAATTGAGAAAAATCATCATTGAAGTTGTGATTAGGCCTCCACTTGACCTCCATGCCATCAATACCCTTTTAACCCTCTTGATCCTCACTTAGGTCAGCATTTTGTTAGCTTTCAAGGGTAGGATTTGATGTCCATTTTTTCTATCTTCATTCTTACATTAGATCTCATCAATGTTTTATATCATTCTACAAAGTTTTCCTCATGCATGAAGTAGACAACTAGCTCATGAAATTCGGTTTCCTTAAGATAATTGAAATTCTTCTTGTTTGCATGATTTTTGGGTAAATGTCAATATTTGATGCAGTACAGGTTTTTCAAGAGTATAGAGAGATTTCATAGTTAGCAACCTCATCCCAACTTCATCCACCCATGGTCCTCACTTTCTTTCACTAAACCCTCACCAATTTCATCATTTCACAAGGAAACTTCTCCAATCTTTTTGAGCAAATCCAGCTATCTCCCAACTTTGGTTTTGAGTTCTGAAGTGGTCCTAGGCACTCCCTTGCCCCATTCCATCCACCAACCACCTTCCCTAAGCTTTCCATCACCTTCAACATCCATCATTTTTCTCCTGGCTGTATCCTGTAGGTTTTCAAGGGATCTTATAGGTTTTGAGGACATCTTGTAGGAAATTCTGTAGCATCCTTTAGGAAACCCTGTTTTGATGCCGTATTGAGGAAAAAGCCTCTAGGAAGCTAGCAACAGGTCCCTACTTGTCTCCCAATCCTTCTGACCAATCACCATCATCTCCAAACCACCTGCCACATCACCAAAATAGATTAGCTTTCACACTCTCACATGAAAAAAAGACAAAAAGAAAAACATATTTATTTTATTCATTTACATGCACAACAGTAGAAGGTTTTATGGTTTGAATCTTCATGCTTAGGATAGTAGGATTA
The DNA here is from genome assembly GCA_000404065.3 of Pinus taeda. Classification (NCBI taxonomy): domain Eukaryota; kingdom Viridiplantae; phylum Streptophyta; class Pinopsida; order Pinales; family Pinaceae; genus Pinus; species Pinus taeda. Next base: position 6,158 of record APFE030813274.1, on the reverse strand, counting down.
CATACATGTTAACTTAGCATTCTTTTGAAGCAAATCCTCTCAGCAGTTGGTTAGAAAATGTGTGTTTTAGCTTTTGATTTTATTCTCTTTCCTTGTACTTTCTTTCTTGCAATAGGTTAAGGTTCAATTTGAAACATTTCATTTTTTGCAATTAGTTTAGGATTTGACTTCTATACATGCACTCCCTTACATCATGACAGCAAAGGAAGGACACATTGTATACTTCACATATAGTGTCGATACCTCTTAAGTTTGTACGAACCCCGGCTTGATAATAAAAGTCGATAGCCTTGGGAGTTGCAGCATTCTTGTTGCAATTCTGAGGCTCATCAATATCAACCATCATATATCCCAAAATTAGGTTTGAAATGCAACTACTAGCCTGAAATTATTAGGGATAGTAAGAAGTATGAGTGTGATTTTTGGATCCTACTTGTGAGGGGAAACTATGTGCAAGGAATTAAAATGAATTAGTCTTCTTACCTCATGAACGAGCTCATTTATGATTGTTTGGATGTGTAAAAATAGGGAAAGGATTTTCAATATGTCGGGGTCCTTCTCTTGCTTACAATGATAGTATGGAAGCCACCCCAAACGTGGTTTATGACACACTAGTAACCTTATCCCTCCATGCAGTAAAGTTTAATGTTATACAATAGATCTCAAACAAAGAAGAGTATAAGACTATAACCAAGTCCTTCCACAAATGACACACATAGATAATACAAGAGAATATTAAGTTTGTTCGTATATCACATAGTTAAATAGACATGTATTATGACTCTCTTTAGTTTGCAATTGACATGCATAATACCTTTTCACATAGTCTTGTAGAAAAGTATTATGAAGCTCTTTAGTTTGAAGTTGACATATATAATACCTTTATCAATATTTGTGCAAACCACAAATACCACTTTGGAGATCCTCCCATTCTTCATTATAGATGAAGACATATATTAATATATATTAATATATTTAATAGTGGATGGAAGAGTTGAGTCATAATCCCACCAATGGTGTTAATTTAATAAACATACACAACAAAAGTAACTAGGAGAAGTGCAAGCATGAGGAGGGCCATAAATTTGTATGTGATAAAATACAAAGCACCTCAAATCCTAGGTTTAACTTCAAAAGATAAGGAACAAATGCAATATTGATTGGGTTAGAGCCACATGATGTAGGTGTGACAACCCTTTTTTCAGTCCTCTTGTAAATATTATTATGAATTGTAAATCATGTCAATTATGTGGATGTGTAATACATTGACTTGTTGGGAAGTGGACACAAATTTAGAGGTTTGAAGGAGGAGTTTCTTGTTAACCCATACCTTCCATTTATTTTGTCACCTAAACCTATTTTGGTCTAATAACATTGTTTTGTATCCATTTACTAAGGACTATGGGCTCCTGAGGATAAGACGAGTCTATAGAATTACCTCATATATTGTGTTGATAGGATCAACATGCAAGAGGAGTCATGGAGAGAGAGAGAGAGAGAGACCCAACGAGGAGTCTCTGGGGGAGAGAATTATGCACTAGCCAAGAGACATTAGGAATTATGCAGAGGGGGTTGAAGAAAAAAAAATTATAGGGAGGATCACATTGAGTAGGAGAACAAGAGCTTGGACTTGACAGTGGACATGGAATTACTTAAAAGATTGACCTCACCATAAGCCTGTGTTATGTGCTCTTGGGATGGAATCCCTACGTTTTTCTAAGGCTTGTGATTATAGCTGTGCTTTATCTATTGAGGCCTATGTTGTGCCTTTGTATAGTGTTACTGAGGCTAGTGTGTGAACCTGTGTTTTATGTGCCAAAGAGATAGTTTAGTGGAGTGGTGACACTATTATGTTAGCCGAGCTGAAAAACCTATGGGGATTACTCATTGATCATAACCTATGTAGTGGTTTTCCTTAGGGATACTAAAACACTGGGAAATTATTTAATTGATAAACAATTGGTTAGGTTGAGACACCCAAGTACTAGCTAGGATTGATAAACATTGAGTGTAGCCTTGGGGGTTGATAACACTAGTGCTAGAAACCACTGCTAAAGTACCTAGAGAATTGGACTCTTTACCCCTACAATAGTTTATTCAACCTATAAAAGTCCCAATTTATGTACACATCCATCTCTAGAGTTGAACGAAGACTCTATGTTCCTTGCTTGAACCCATTATTTGTGTCTTCTTATTGGTTGAGAGCCACTGTAGTGTTGCAAAAAGAAGCCGTTGGAGAGATCACTTGAGAAGTGTTCTCTACCTCATGTAATTGATTGAATAATTGAGAAATCTTCAGAAAACTACCTCCTCATACTCTTCATATAGCTTGGGGTTGGTTGGTTAGAAGAAATAATAACAGTGCAGTCAACCCACAATTGAGTAGAGAGTTGAATTCCCACTCTCAATTTCCAGATACTTCATAAGATAAGTTATTTGGTTGTCTCTGCAAAAAATATTGATAAATGGATGATAAATGATGTTGTTAGTAGGCACTTCGAATGAGGGGCATATATTCAGTATCATTCAATGAGATCTATTTATAGTTATCTCTTGTGGTATGAGACTTAAGGGTCTCTACATGGTTTATGTATTTAAAATGATTTATATGACTTGCTCATTAGCTAGAATGTTGTTATGGTTATTGAAATTACATGTTTTATGTATTATATTTTATTTTAGAGTCTATGTGTTCAAGAGGTTGTTATATAAGGTTTTGTGCATGCATATCATATGGTTATGAAGCTTGTAGAGCTTACAAACTAGTAATTTACTCTCAAGTAGTAAGGGTAAGTCTTGTTTTGCTACTACATTAGTAAATTTTGTATCATTGTGGTTGAGCCCTCAAGGTGTTGATGCCATGATATTGGCCTTGTGTAAATGCTAGGAAGAAAGGCATGATTATGTTTCATTTATTATGTGTATTCATTATTGTTCCATTTCTTGAATGAGTCTTGATATATCAAGGAGCTAATTGCTACATTAAGGCATGTTTGGGACTAAACTAGGCTCTTGGAGAACCCTGGTCGAGTTCCTGGAAGGGTTGTAGAAAACCCAAAGAGTCATTTTAATGGTTAAAGTAGAGAATCTATAGGGGTCACTGCATAAGCGATCCAATCTCTAATTTGGCTAGGGGTGCACATGTATTATAGTTACATATCATATAACTAAGGTGAGGTAGGATAGGTCGGGACTAGACTTGGTTAGTCCAAAGTGGGGCCCACTCTAATATCTCTTACTTTATAGAGTGGGGCAAGGCCCTCATATTATTAAATCATTAACTTAGAATAGAAAAACAGAGGATCAGTGGTTCAAGGTGCACAAGTGAGTGAGAGTTAGTTTGGGGCCTGAATGTGAACTAGGGGTTGAACTAGCTTAGAGGTTCGAAGGATTAGTGGATGCGAAGTGTAGAGTTAGTTTGAGACTAGATGTGAGCCTATGTTATGACTAGCTCTAGGGTTCGGGAGTTTAGAGAAGTTTGTTGTGCAACATTCATAGCTATGTTTGAACTCTTCACCTTTGGATACATATGCATCAGGGAATTGTGTTAATGATGTAACATGGTAGGGTATGTGGGTACCATGAAGGTGCCACATGGGTTCCATGTGGTTAGACTTACCTATTTGGTAGGGATTTTAACGACAAAATTTTGAATGGCCATATCTTTTATCTTTTAATCATTTTTCAATGAAATTTATATTATCGAAAAGCTCTTGACGAGCTGAGTGTGATGGTGAAGCCCAAGGTTAATTCCACTAACTTTGGGAGAGGAGGAATTTTCTAACCCCATTTCCATAATGAGACCATGGAGGTTGGGTTGATGATTCTTGCATAATTTGATTGTGATCTATATGTAGTGTGTGCGTGTTAATTTTGAGATGATTATTGCTTCTAATAGACATGCTAACTTGAAGTGTTATGTTTCAGATATCTTTGCACCAACAGGCTTAATGTAGTAAGCGAAGGTGATGATTAAGATTATGTATTTATGTTTTGGATTGTATAACAATGTGTGTGTATGACAACACATAAGAAGACACTAGGGGATAAGGGATGAGTCGCAAAATGATGCATTATAACATAGATAGATCTCAACATGGACATGAAGCGGAGTTAGTGGAAAAAGGAAGAGAAGAGGGTTCCCCTAACTAGATGGATACTCTTAGGATTCTAAGGGTTGAGATGGGAAGCTACAAGGATGATAATGAGAAGCTTATCAAGGCCTAAGAAAGGCAAGCATAATTGAATGCAATCATATTGCAAATGTTATTAAACTTATAGAGATAAAAACATCATGAATTGGGAGTTAGCTATAGGTTCAATCAGAGATCCTTTGGACTTGAAAGACATGAGTTGAAGATTGATGGTGCATAAGGTAGAAAGTCTAATAAGAGACAACAACAAGGAAGTGAAGACATAGTTAGGGATGGAACTCCTCTAAGCACCCTAGAAAGGAGGACAAGAAGCCCTAAAAAAATGCTTAATGCTGCAAAAAAAGGCATTGTCAGTAGAGAAGGAAATGAAAGGACTTTGTGCCAAAAAAATTCAATAAGGAAAGGCCTCCCATATTTTAGGGAGAATTGATGAAGTTTGAGGAAGCAGAGGCATGGATGCTTGGAATGAAGAAGTTTTTTAGAGTTCACAATTACTCTGAATGTATGAAAGCAAGATTATCCACCTTCAGCCTAAGAGGAAAAGTTCATATCTGGTTGGAAGACCTTAAGAATGTCAAGAACATTTAAGAATAAGAGCTATCCTACAGGATATTAAAAAGATATTTCCATAATAATTTCCTATTTTAATGGTACTATCACAGTAAGGCTAAGGAGTTTTACAAACTCAAGATGGGGCAACTATCAGCTGATGAATATACAACTAAATTCTTGGAGTTGTGAAGGTATGTACTCTACCTCAAGGATCAGAAACCAAAGATCCAACGGAATCTAAGTGGGTTTGCAACAAGCCTTCAAGGACATAATAAAGTTTGTGAGCCTCAAACTCTAGAGGATTTTTCATGAAGTTGAAGTATCGTTATGAAAATTCCAATCACAAATATTAATAGAAGACTAATTGGAGGACAAAGGATAATTCCAACCATAAAGGGAATGGACAAAATATTGTAGGACACCATCAGGGTGGAATTGCAAGGTTTGTCACTATTGTCGGTCATGAAAAGCCCTATAATCCTATTAGAGAAGAAGTGGATGGGTCTAAGAGGAATCCCATAGAATTTTGGAAGTTTGGGGAAGAACACTTACAGAGGGATTATCCTTAGTTACAAAGAAATTGCCTAGGATTGCACAATTTACAGGAAACCTAGGCAGTAAATGAGATAGCTCAAACTGTTCCATGTGTATATGTAACATAGGAAAATAGACATGCCTTATCACCAATCCTCATTGATTGAAATGGAAGGCACGGTCAATGACCAACTTGTTTCAATTTTAATTGAAATTAGTTCAAATTTCAGTAATGTGAGTCCAACAATAGCTGAGAAATGTGAATTACCAAAAAAGTGCACAAGGAGTCATGGTTGATCCAATTACAAAAAAGGTGCACAAGGAGTCATGGTTGATCCAATTGGCCACTGGAAAAATGTAACAACCATGGGTTATATTCCATGTAAATAAATAATGTATGGACATTATAAAAGAAAAAATTGAACCAAGGTGACAGGACATGTATTCCAAGTTGAATGAGGGGAAAAACATTACACTAGGGTCCACTTGTGGTTAATTACTTATTGGCTATGGAAAATGGCATTGGCAAGCATAGAAAATTTTAGGGGCGAATGTTCGCCCTTTGGGGAAATTAAGTGGTTTTAAATTTTTAGTCGACGAATATTTGTATCATAGTACATTTTTACAAATCACCTCAAATAGCCCACCTTATTTTAAGGGAGATGGTAAAAAAGGTAAATTTAGCCCTTGAAATTAGGAGTTACAACCTTGCCTTCGCCCATTTTCTAGAATAGGTTTTATTTAAGTGAATCCATTCGCCCATTTTCAAGAATATGTTTTATTTAAGTGAATCCTATGGGCCAAATACCATATTTGTAAAAGAGGTATGGTAAATTAATAAAAATATAAATAAACGAGAGGTATGGGAAACAAATAAAACATTTTTTTTTTTTATTTACTCCATAAGTCACCTTATAT